>JAFVLL020015718.1:0-15096 GCA_021397915.2 Tor tambroides | reverse complement strand
ATAAATATACACAGTACACAAATATATATTATGTAAACAAAAACTTTTATTTTGGATGCGATTAATCGCGATTAATCGTTTAACAGCACTACTTAAAACATTTTTTATGTTCCACAGAAGTAAGTCATAATGTTTTGGACGACTTGGATGAGTACTGTAAATAATGACAAGTTTTGGTGTGAATGATTCCAGATTTGTATGATATCTTCTCAAGGACTGAAAAGATTTTGTGTCTCGTCTCTCCTGTAGGGAGGCAACAATGCAGGACACACAGTCGTGGTTGATTCAGTGGAATATGACTTCCACCTTCTACCCAGTGGAATTATCAACCCTAAGGTCACTGCCTTCATTGGTGAGTAATGTGTCAAATTCCCTCTCTCCGTTTGGATAAAATGTCTTATATGAGTTAGGTACATTCTCATGCAGCATATAGATCTCAGTCCATGCTTTGAAAACAACACCACAGCTTCCTGTTAGAGTGTCTGGATGCTGGCCAGCATATCCAGACTAATATAGTTGAGTGCAATCTATGCAGTTTATTTGCAAAGATCCAATTTTGCTAATGGCCATTACAGTGTTTGGCCTTCTGATTCATATGTCAGCACTGTAGATTAGTATGATGTATTGGAAATGCTTGATGTTCATAGTACATTAGATTGTATAGGTTTCAAACATCTGTGTTGCAGGGTTTGAGGGTTGGTATGTGTGATTTTTTTTTTTTTTTTAATTAATTAATTTTTTTTTTTTTTTTTAAAGATTCCTCTTCAATATTCCAACTCTTCATATCCATTCCAAAACCTGGAATGACACAACTGGGCTTTTCAGACTTAAAATTGTTAGTTCTTTACCTCTTTCTCCATTTTCTTATTTTTTTTTTCAAGATTTCACAATGTACATTTATAAAATTGGGTTAATGTTATTTTAGTATATTTAATAAGTTAATTGGACAAACACACAACTTGTTTTAATACTTGCTTGTCCATCTGTTATATTGTCTCAACTGAAACTTGATCACAGCGTGACTCGAGAAACAAGTTTCTGTGATTGTACAAAGTGCATGAGTTTGTCTGTGGCTAAACAACTCGCTGTAACGTTCCAACGGGGGCTGTCAGTTTAACGCGTGAACTTAATTAATTAGTTATGAAAAATGAATGATATTTAAAATATTTTAACGCAGTTAACGCACTGGCCCCGCCCCCGTACCTATACATCATCTTACATTTCATATAGTTGACTATTGACAAATATGATGCAGGGCAGCAACTCCATAAATGCAGTTATGCCCTAAAATTCAATATATTGGTGCATAAAAATTTCCCTGTATGTGTTTTCGTCTCATGTTTCTGTCATATGATAAGCGAAATCACACCCTCAGTGAGAGCAGTATCACATGAGTGCTGATTTTGTCCCAAATATCATGAGTTCAAATGTGATTTTATACAACAGTTCAGTAAATAAGAAGCTGATATTGTGTTGTTTTAAATACAATATTATGTGTTTTTGCTCAGTTTTGCAGAGAACATAATTACGTAAAAGACACAGCAGAATTGTTGTGCATCTCCGAGCAACACAGCGGTGTTTAGTTTCTGAATGAATCCGCGTTTTGAACGAATCGTGTGAACCAATGATTCAGTAGCATATTCGTGGGCTGCATCCAAAAACTTCAGGCAGCGTTTATGCACGAAGGCACCTCATGAAACTTATTTCGGACAGGCTTCTGAGGCAGCGTAAAGGTTTAAGGATCTACAACAAAATAGAACGAGTTTTGGTGATAACTAAACGAATATTTAATTACTATAGTACTCATTTCTCGTTAGAAATAACATCAAAAGTGCAAAAAGTTAATCAGAAATATACATTTACACACAAACTAACCACCAAACGCAACTTCCAGCCGCCATCTTTATTTTTTAGCTCAACCGTCTCGGAATGGAACGCACAGGATTGTGGGATATCAAAGGCAGCGAAGGATATATCTATGCTGCCTTCAAAAATCGATCAGATGAAGGCATCTCAGGAGACAGGAAGCGAAGCTAACTTTGGATTTGGACATGCCTTGATGCCTTCCTGCCTTGGAGTGCTGCCTCCGAAGGCAGCATTTTTCAGTTTTCAGATGCAGCCATAAAGAGAGCCATTTATTTCAATCCTGAATGAAGCCGTTTGAACGAATTGAATGAATGAACAAATGACTCATAAAGACATTTACCGCCACCTGCTGGCAGATTTATTATATTTTTTTAGAGTATAATTTCATTAAAAATAAAATAAATAAATAAATAATAATAATAATAAAAATAAAAACATTAAAGGAATAGTTCACTCAAAAAAATAAAATTCTGTCATTTACTCACCCTCATGTTGTTTCAAACCTTTCTTTTGTGGAACATAAAAGAAGATATTTTGAAGACTGAGAACAAAGCTGTTTTGGTTACCAATGACTTTCATTGTAGGAACAAAAATTACTGAGATGTTTCTCAAATAATCTTGTTAGGCCGTTGTAGCCTAAATGTTTGTGTAATAAATTTTGAATAAAATAAAATATTTCTTTCTAAAGTTACAATATTTAATGTCTACTTGATACTTTCTCATTTAATCCAAAAATACCTTTAAATAATCTTTTGTTGGTATTTTCAGTCAAATTTATTTTGCGATTAATTACATTAATTAATCGAAACATCATGTAAGTAATTAGGTTAAAAATTTTAATCGACTGACAGCCCTAGTTCCAACACTACATTATTTAACATTTCAGGGTTAAAACTGGCCTTTATCCCCCGGTTTCACAGACAAGGCTTAAGCCTAGTCCCAGACTAAAATGTAAGTCTGAGCTGTTTCAAATGAAGTAAACTTGCACTGACTGATCTTAAAATATATCTGTGCATTCGTTTTGTCTCAAGATGGTCACCAGTAATGTTTTTTTCTAAGGCATGTTTATAAAAAATTACTTAAATGTCCTAATTGAACTGTGGCCTAATCCTGGCTTAACCTAAGCCATGTCTGTGAAACCAGGCCTATATGATGTAAATTTGACGTTATCTCAGGGTTAAAGCCCTGAATTGGACAGTGATGACTGACAGCTGCTCAATTGATTGCAGGTAACGGTGTAGTCATTCACCTGCCAGGTCTCTTTGAAGAGGCTGAGAAGAATGTGCGGAAAGGAAAAGGTTTGTTTAACTGTTTGTGCCCTTGGGCTGTATGAATGAGTATTTGTGAGCATTGATAGGAATCTAACAGTGAGTTTGCTCGCAGGCCTGGAAGGCTGGGAGAACAGGCTCATCATCTCTGACCGTGCACACATCGGTAGGCTGATGGCTCCCATGACATATAAACACCATCATATCCCAAAATTACATTCACAGCTGCAAACACAGCTAAATTTGGCTTTATATGGTTGTAAAGAATTTGATTTGATTGTAATTCTTTACTAATTGATTATTTTCTATTGATACCTGTTTTTAAATATATGCTGAATACTGAATACTACCATTCAAAAGTGCATTCATTTGAACAAAAATACAGTAAAAACAGTAATATTGTGAAATATTATTTATTATTATTATATCATAAATATATAATAATAATTATTATTATTTTTATTTATTATTTATATTTAAATATTATTATCTTTAAAATTTAAAATCACTGTTTTCTATTTTAATGTATTTAGAAGTATAATTTATTTGCTATGATGGCAAAGCTGAATTTTCAGCATTTTCACATGATCCTTAAGAAATCATTCTATTATGCTGATTTGTTGCTCACGAAACATCTTTTCATCAATATTGAAAAAAAAAAAAAAGAATTCTACTGCTTAGTATTTTTGTGGAAAGTCTGATACAGTTTTTTTTTTAGTATACTTTGAATATAAAGCATTTATTTGAAATCTTTTGTAACATTATAAATGTCTTTACTGTCACTTTTGATCAGTTTAATGCATCCTTGCCAAAAAAAAAAAAAAATGATCCCAAACTTTTGAATGGTAGTGTATGTAACTTAAGCCAAATTAATGCATTGATGTACATGAAGTACATTTGGTGTTCTGGATCTGGAGATATAGTTTTTTTTACAACAAAAACGGTAAAAAAAAATTTTTGGTTTAAAAAAGTACATAATACAGTATGTTACAGTGCTTGCAAGAAACTGATTTTGGAAACTGAATGCCCCTCTAACATACTGGTAAATTTCATAAATGTATTAAATTTATGATAAAATTTTGAAAACCTCCCTTTTGACTCCATGTTCATAAAAACCTGAACCTAGATCTTTAACACTGTTCTTTTTATGCCTTGCAAGCACTGCTGTTTCCTTCAGGAACTGCAAATCTAGCTAGCTTTAATAGTTCAATATCAGTAATATTTCATTAATGCATTAAAATGTTAATTGATGCATCAATGCAGTTTTACTCCTCTGTTTTTTTGTGTTTGTTATGTTTTGCTTTTAGCATTTGGGATTTGAAGTAGGCAGATATTGCTCTCAAATGTCATATAATCAAAGAGTCCTTTAAAATTATTAATGGTTTGTGTTTGAATTATTATACGTTTAGACTATTGTTGTAATTCTAGATTCTCAGCAGGAGCGGTTATAATGAAAGGACACAGGATCGATTGTAGTCAACCCAAGTGTTGTTATGGTGACCTGCTTTGGCATGTTGGGTTCAGAGCTCAGAGAGATGAGTTGTCTCACTGTAATGTATACACTCTCCTGCCTCTAGTGTTTGATTTCCATCAAGCTGTGGATGGAGTCCAGGAACAGGAGAGGCAACAGCAAGCTGGCAAAAAGTAAAAACCCTGCTTTATGCACACGCATACAACACGCTAGCAACATGTTATGACATGAGTTCATAACAAATGAAAAAATGCTTTGAGAGATTAATTTTAGTCATGTGTAATGGTGGCTTTTCTAACCGCTATGGTTGATCTTAGTAATTGACTGTTTAGTGTGTATTTTGTCATTTGTTTTATAACTGACAAATGCATTGTTCAAAACTTGGAGAACAGATGCGGTCCTTTTGGTCAGTTCTTTTTTTTTTTGTTTACATATATATTTATAGAATTATATATATATATATATATATATACACAAATCTGCAAAAAGAAAGCATTTTATAATATTAACATTCAATATTAAATATATATCAAATATAATATTGGCTAAATCTGGCATTAAATTTAAGAAGCTACAGTTCAGATGAATATTTCATAGTCCCTCTTACATTAAATTAATTAGGTAAAATTAAGTGTAGTGTACAAATAAATTATGTACATCAATAATGATTCATTCAATGGATTTTAGCTTAAGAATCATAATACACACTACCGCTCAAAAGTTTGTGGTCTGTAATATTTTTTAAAAAAAAGAAGTCTCTTGTGCTCACCAAGGCTGCATTTAATTGATTAAAAAAACAGTGAAAACAGTAATATTGTGAAATATTTTTACAGTTTAAAATAATTATTTTCTATTTTCAATATTTAATGAATGTCATTTATTCCTGTGATGCAAAGTTGAATTTTCTGCTGTCTTTACTCCAGTCTTCAGTGTCACATGATCCTTTAGATATTATTTTAATATGCTGATTTGCTGCTCAAGAAATATTTATTATCAGTGTTGAAAATTTTATTGTCAGTATTCATAATGAAGTTATACACTTTAAAATTGTAAATTTTTTCAGGATTCTTTAATGAATAAAAAGAACACTATTTTATATTAGTAAAGACATTGTAAATGTCTTTACTGTCACTTTTTATCAGTTTGAAGTGTTGAATAAAAATGTTAAAAAATTACAATTTTATACAATACTGTATGTAACAGGGTCACTTCTCTATGTTTATATCCACTTAGGGGTCCCTGAAAAAGGGTCGCAGACCCCTGTTTTAAAGCAACCACATGGAAAAAAGTATCTGTCTAATGCATGTGAATATCACTCATGAGTCTCACCTTCTTTCTATTTCACCACCTAGTTTAGGAACAACTAAAAAAGGAATCGGGCCCGTGTACTCTGCCAAAGCAGCTCGCAGCGGCCTGAGGATATGTGACCTTCTGGCTGACTTTCAGGAGTTTTCAGAGAGGTCAGGGTGTGCTTACCTGTTCAAAAGCTTGACAACTCAACTATCTTACCCATTCATGTCAAGTTCCATAGACTGTTAAGCCTCACCCTCTGTAAAAACACTTAATCCAGTTTTTAATCCAACAGAAACAATGGAAGAGCAACTGATCACGCTACTCAGTGTCACCTGAGCAGTCTCATGTCTCTTTTCACAGATTTAAACATTTGGCCTCGCAGTATAAGTCTATGTACCCTTCACTGGAGATTGATGTGGATGGGGAACTTGAGAAACTCAAGGTGAGAATTTTAGATGTCACATCAGTTAATACCGTAGGTTAGGTTTACAGGATTTTATAGGACTTGGATAAGAGTTTGAATTCAAATAAGTAAAGGAGGTAGAGATGCACAACATACCGGTATCATATCAGTCATCAAAATGTTATCAGATTTTTGTAACATTTTTTACTCATTTAATTACTTAATTCATAATAATAATATCTAATGTGCAATACAGATTACCACACTTTCTGACATTGTCTGATTTTTCAGACATATGTAGACAGAATAAAGCCCATGGTGAGAGACGGAGTCTTCTTCATGTATGAGGCGCTACATGGGTCTCCAAAAAAAATCCTGGTGGAAGGTGCCAATGCTGCCTTGCTGGACATAGACTTTGGTGAGTAATGGATACACCGAAACACATAGTACATACCATTCCCTGACCTGATGTGTAACATAAGATTATGCAATGTGCTAACCAGCTGATTCCCATTTGTGAACTTCTGGGAAAGTCCTTCCATATTATTTAAGTCCTGTGAAGTATCAACAATAAGGAGTCTGAAAGTCAATAATACAGTCTCATACATCAGTTTTTTTTAGTCCTTCATGTTAAAAAAATGTATTTTATTTAAAATATTATTTTATTTAATATTAAAAATATTCATGCTCAATAATATATATTGTTTCTAGTAGTTTTATATGATTTATGTAGAGTAAGTAAAAAAAAAAAAAAAGTTAATTACTAATAATTTTATTTTTATGGTTATTTTATATGATTTTAAGCACTGTTGTATGACTCTGTCTTTTTACAAATAAATATAGGCATTGACAGACACAAAGGTCTGTTATTGTACATAATGAAAATAACCCTAACATCGCCTAAAGCTTCACTAACACTTGACTGGCACACAGCACTGATGTGATGCTTTTGTTTAGGGACATATCCGTTCGTGACTTCCTCAAACTGTACTGTGGGAGGGGTGTGTACGGGTCTGGGCATGCCGCCCCAGAACGTGGGTGAAGTCTATGGAGTTGTCAAAGCCTACACCACGAGAGTTGGGATTGGAGCTTTCCCTACAGAACAGAACAACGTAAGCAGCTGCTTAACTTCCTCTTTTGTTTCCACATTGTTTGGATGAGCTCTCACTACTGTTTATATTCAGTGTTATGAGTGTTTTGGCAGTAATGACCCTAACTTTAGTCAAGCACGATTATTGTTATGGATAGATTTGAACAGGAATAATTAGGCTGGAGGAACAGAGCCATCAGTAATCTGTCACACTACATGACAGTGAATATATTATGTATGAGACATTTATTATTTCCTATTCATAATGTGCTTTACAGTGACTTAATATGTGCAAATAAATAATAGCAGGGTTTCCATGGTCAAGGAAATCCCGGAAATTCTTCAATGGAAATTAATAAAATCGTGGGATAGACATGAAGTCTAAATGGTCTAGTTTTTTTTTTTTTTTTATCTAGTTAAAATTTATGGTCACACTTGTGTATAGCAATACATAGTGTCTTTAACCAAAAAAAAAAAAAAAAGTAGTAAAAAAAATTATTAGTGTGACCCTGGAGCACAAAACCAGTCTTAAGTAACATGGTATATTTGTAGCAATAGCCAAAAATACATTGTATGGGTCAAAATTATCGATTTTTCTTTTATGCCAAAAATCATTAGGATATTAAGTAAAGATCATGTTCCATGAAGATATTTTATAAATTTCCTACCGTAAATATATCAAAACTTAATTTTTTATTAGTAATATTCATTGCTAAAAACTTCATTTGGACAACTTTAAAGGCGATTTTCTCAGTATTTTTTTTGCACTCTCAGATTCCAGATTTTCATTTGAATCTCGGCCAAATATTGTCCTATCCTAACAAACCATACGTCAAAGCTTATTTATTCAGCTTTCAGATGATGTATAAATCTCAAAAAATTGACCCCTATGACTGGTTTTGTGGTCCAGGTTCACAAATTGACAGAAATTAAAAACAAACAAAAGTAAAAACGTGTATGCAGACAATAAGTGCATTGTATCATATATATATATATATATATATATATATATATATATATTTTTTTTTTTTTAACTTTTATGATTTTTATATATTTTTTTATCATACAATTATTTTAAATGTCAGTACATAATATAATTTATATTAAAACACAATATAAAGTGGGTCCAAATATTTTTCATCTTGAAATTGCTCACACTTCAAACACTTTGAATTTTCAGTTTTAAAATGGCTCCATCTAGTGGAAAGAAGATATTTTAGGCAAGACAATAGTTATGTAGACTTCATAATTCAAATCGTCAAATAATTCTGCCAATACAGTAGATCATATAGCTCATATTATATCATATAGATCAGTGGTTCTCAACTCCAGTCCTCGGAACCCACTGCTCTGCACGTTTTGTATGTGTCTCTTATCTGACACACTCCGTTCAGTTCATGGATCGCTCTCCTAACGAGCTGATGATATGAATCAGGTGCGTTAAATAAGGGAAACATACAAAATGTGCAGAGCAGTGGGTCCCGAGGACTGGAGTTGAGAACTGCTGATATAGATCATATTGTTTTTTTTGTTTTGTTTATTAAATAGGGTTAGTGCACATGAATAAACTTTACTGTAAATACACCATATTTTTCTCTTTTTCTTCTGTAGTCTCTACATAAAATGTTACACAGTCACTCTTAAAATTGCAAGATTATTAAAACTGTTATTAAAAAGCTTGACTGTTTAACTTATTTATTGTAGATATTTAGATACCTGTACACATAAATACACAAAGTACTTAAATGTTGCACTTTATTCATACTGTACTTCTGCATAGGAAACTGGAGAGCTCTTGCAGACGAGAGGCAAGGAAGTGGGCGTGACCACAGGTCGCAAAAGGAGATGTGGTTGGCTGGATCTGGTGCTTATCAAATACGCCCACATGATTAATGGCTTCACAGCGTGAGGGTTCAGATATGTCTCCTTTGGTTTCTGTATCTGTGTTCTATAAAATACTGTTTTCTTATATGCATCCTTCTATATGTCTGTTTAGCTTAGCTCTCACCAAACTTGACATCTTAGATGTGCTTCCTGAGATCAAAGTTGGTGTGGCATACAAAGTAGATGGTGAAATCATTCCACATTTTCCAGGTAAGCAGCACATTTCCCATATCACACATGTAGATTTGATCAAATCTAGTGTAGTTAAATATCATACATGTATCCCAGCAAACCAAGAGGTGCTACAGAAGGTTGAAGTGCAGTACGAGACTCTGCCAGGCTGGAAAACAGACACGTCTGCTGCCAGGACCTTTGATGAGCTTCCAGAAAATGCACAGAAATACGTCTGCTACATTGAAGATCACTTGTGTGTGCCTGGTAAGACTTTAAAAGGGATAGTTCATGTCATGACCTTCATGCCGTTCCAAACTTGTATGACGTTCCTTCTGCTGTGGAACTTAAAAGAAGATATTTTGAAGATAGACGGTAACCGAACAGTTTTGCTTCCTATTGACTTCCGCTGTATGGGCAAAAAATAATATGGAAGTAAATGGTCACCAAAACTCTGTTTTCCAGCGTTCTTCAAAATATCTTCTTGTGTGTTTAGGCAGAAGAAAGTCTGATCGTTTAAAATGCAGTGGGGTTGTTTTACTACAGCGATCCTAATGATTTCCACCATCTTTGCTTTAGTAAAGTGGATTGGTGTTGGGAAGTCACGGGAATCGATGATCCAGCTCTTTTAAGAGGCTGCTTGGCCTGCATGTAGCACTGGCTGGATTACGCTCTGGACTCTGGGATGGGAAGTTTCCTCATATGTTTCCTTTCCCACCTCACTTCAGTTTCTCCATGGCAAGAACATAATTTTGTGTCACTCAGATCATCCTACAGCCCTTTGAAATGGAGTATTTGCCATATATAATGGCATTCCTGTGGTAAATCAAAAAGGGCTTTTCAACTAGTTACTTTTTAACTGTTTCCTGTCTGCTTTACATTGCTCTCTAGTATTTAGAGCTCTCATAAGCTCAGTATCTCCATCTTGAGTCCATATGCTGTACATGTGCTACTACTTCAAAAAGTCAGGCATCAGTAGTGATGTATATTGTTGTTAGATATCAGTTTTTCACACAGACTGGGTAAAACGATTACTTGTACATGTTATATTTAATGTTCTTTGTTTGTTTTATCATACAAGAATCAACGGTTATGCAATGTGTACTACCACACTTTGTCCTTGTTTTAAATGGACTGTATGATCGACTTACTCAAGTCAACTTCATTTTAAAAGACAATTGAAATGTTTCTTTACCAGATGCATAAAACTCATGCGATTCAATATTCAGTTATTCTGAATTATGTACAATACAGCCTCAAAATGTTTTCTGTTTCTCCAAAAACAGAAGTGAAACATTTTATGGAAGCATCTTTAAATTTGAATCTATTTAATTTGCTCCAAAAATAGTATATAATGAAAATGTGCCTCAAGAAGCATATACTATTATACAGGCCGGGGTTTTGATTCCATTGAATGTATGTAAACGTTTGCAGAGTTCTCAGATGTATATTGTTCAACTGTACAACTTTATGCTACAAGCATATTAAAGCCACTTTAATGATCAGTAATGAGATATCAGTAAACTTGCCTTTCAATATAGATTGTCAAAGTATAGATCCTTCAGACGTTTATGTGAGTTTAGATGCCACCTCAGGATGTACGACTCCGTTTAGCCAGTAAAACGCACTGATGTTTGAACAACTTCTGTGGTTGCTAGCTGCTGCAGGAGGTCGTCTGCTTTTCTGACCTCCAGTAGTACATTTACAGAACCTTTAGATGTTAGAGATGATCTAATCAGAGCTTGTCTGTTTAAATATGACTGGGTTGTTTCAGAAACCCAGAATTGCTTGTTCTATTTTGTCTCACCCTCAGAACTGCACCTTCCAGTAAATAAGTAATATAGGATAAAGTGTGCCTTGTTAATACGGATGAACAATGAAACTTGAAAACTAATCCTTCGTCTGATTGAGCTTTTATGGATTTTAACTGATAAACCTCTTTTAGCTTTTTCGAGGGCATTATTTTGCCAAAAGTGTACATGCATCCAAAGAAGAATCATAAAGGATAAATGAATGCTATGATATAAAGAGCCTTTGTAAATGACCCAGAATGATAACTCTTTCTTTTTCAGATTGATGATGGTGTGATGCTTTGCATTTTCTGTTGCTCACAGCTGCTGAATAAATGGTGTTACCTGTTTAGTAGCATCTATTACATGTCATTTATCTTGTATTATCACAATGTTTCCTCTGGACAAATTAAATTTGTATTATTAAAGTGCAAGAAACATTCAAACAACAGTATGTTTGCACAAACACAACTCTCTGTTTTTGAAATCCTTTACTGTTTCTTTGTTGTATTGCTGCTGATTGGGTTTTCATGTATGTATATACAGAACACAAAGCCATATTCTCTTGAATTTACTGTTACTGTACTCTGCTGGTGATTGATACTGATGGGTGTGCATGATCATCTAGTGGGATTTGCACCAAAACTCACTCACTTTATCTTGGATGAATGGCAGACAGCTGTCATGATACTCCAGTCAATAAAGTAACATAGTGAGAAACACTTTCTTTTGTGTTTGTTCATTTTTAGCAGTATTTTCTGGCGTTAGCTGTAATCGATAACGAGACAAATCGGGCTTAAAATCGTGTAGTGTGAACTAGGCTTAAGCTGAAACTGACCACGTCTTGGAAATACGAGGTTCAACAACACGCCACCAGGGGGAGACATTTACCTTGAAATAGACGTTGAACGGCGACATCCGCTGATTTTAACGAGAAACAGAGAGCTCTGTGATTACGTTTGACAATAAGTTGTGATGGTACACAATTACCCTCAGATGATAACATTCTGTTCTTGGAACCCCAAGAACTACGGTGAGTTTAGGTGTTAATTGGTGAATGTTATCCTATGCATGGCCTAGTTGAGGTTAAATTTAGCTGTAAGGCTGGGAACTAAAAACACTGACATAAACGTTTTTATTAACGCAAAAGTTTAGGGTATTTTTAAAAAGAGAAGTGTATTTTCAGTGTACCCCCCACCCCCCTTCTTGTGTTTGTTAGAAATTACATTTTAAGATTTTTGAAATGTTGACAAAACTTTATAACGAGCAAAACTGTTGATTGAGGTGGAAATGACACCTGTGCCATAGCTGCAATTTGTGTAAAAAAAAAAAAAAAAATCACTCAGTAAACACTGAAATTATTATTTTTATTTCCCTTCTTTGTTTGAATTATCATAGTTTTAATATGATTTGAGAAGAGTCAAGCAATTTGTTTTTAATATTATCACTTCATATTAGTACTATTTATACTGCTGTAGAAAGTTCTGGTCATGTATGAATAAAAACTAAAGAGTGCTGTACAGACCATTAAAGTTGTATTACTGAAGATGTTGAAATGGAAATGTTTTGCTTTCACAACCAGATCTATATGTTAGAGGTATGTGTGTTGGCTTGTTTGGCTGGTGAAGGTGCCTGGATATAAATGTACACATATGTGCGATGTAGTAGGAGGTGACGACTGTGGTGAGAATGATGAGATCTCTCATACTGTACACTCTGGAGACTGAAGGAGTCTTCCTGCTCTCATTACAAATTCACTGCACTCATTTCTATGAACCTAATTATCATTTAGACATTATTACTGATGCTGAAGATTGTGCATTGGTGTTAAGTTTGGATATAATACTTTAATGTATTTAGTGTTTTATCATTTCATTTTATCACTTTATATTTCATTAGATCATTTTATGTTAATATTTTTTCCGAAAACATTGCAAATACAGTAAACTATGACGTTAATATGCACATTGTAATGTCAAAATAACTGATACAATATTTTTTTTTATTTTTCCTGTAAAACATACTCCAGTGATCTTTGTTTTTGTTTAACTTTGGAAAATAATTGTTTACAGTGAAAGACAATCCTAGTAAAAAAGTAATATATTTAAAATACATTTATTTCATACTAAGCATAGTTCAAATCTATTAACATATTTACTGACATATCATTTGAGACTTCCTGATATAACAACATCTCTAAAGCCTAAAATGTGTCTTTATGTCACTATTGATGAGGATTGTATTATCTCTGTATAATGTTGGTCTATAAATGCAAGATATTTAAAGTGTACCTGAAGTATACTTGCAATACTTCCACTTTAGCACAATCAAATATACTTCAGCACTACTTCTGCACAGTTAAAGTGCATTAAGTAAAAAGTAAGTTGTTCCAATTTAGCAGTCTTTAAGTATACCAATTTAGTATACTAAAAGTACAGTTGCGAGGTATTTTTTTATTAGGTACATAAGTATGTAAATGTATTTGTAGTATAGGCTACTTAGCATGAAAATGTATTTCAAATACATTTTAGTATATTTATTTTTCACTAGGGAAACTATGCAAACTATTGTTTATAGATTCTTAATAGTAAAAAGAATTTTGTGTACAGAAAAACAGTAGTTTCTTGTAATTTGTAGGTTTATCACACAAAGAAAAAACAAGAATGAAGAAGAACAAGAACCAAAAATGTTTGTAAAAAATGTTTATAGTTTTAGAATGGCAGAACGACAGACAGAATGCTGGATAGAAGACAGAGATAGATAGATAGATAGATAGATAGATAGATAGATAGATAGATAGATAGATAGATGATATACTGTAAGATCTGAAGTTTGCTTCAGAAGTGTGTTAATGCCCCTCAGCCCCTTCACAGTGTGTGTGTTTCATGAATTTAAAATGTCTTTGCAGTTCTTCCTCTTGTCACAGCTGACTCATTACACAACAGAGCTCTGAACCTTTCACGAAACACCGCACACAAACACACTGTGACACAAAGGGCTCCATTCTGGCCTGATGGTGTGCTGAGTGTGTGAAGAGAAGGTCAGGGGAGGGCCAGATCAGTGTGTGTGTGCCTGTGCATTAGTGGCTTTGACACACTCATTAGAGCAGATGTGCTGCTGCTGCAGTGGCGGCTGCCACTTCCTCCTCCTGGCTTGTGAACACGGGCAGCTGTTGAGCAAAGGGCCAACGTCTGCCTGATCCCTGACCTCAGCTCCACCCCAGCTCCAACGGGGGCAGGGCCAGGGGCCGCCAGATGGGGGCTGGCTGTGTGTGCAGGGGGTGTTTATGAGTTTAGAGTACTGGCTGTTGCTTTTTGGGGGGAAACTTGTGGAGTTTGTGTTTGTATGTGGGGCATAAGGGATGGGGGTTGGGTTTAGGAGGGAGGTTATAGACGCAACACATGGCTCGGAAAAACATTAGCCGAGAGGGGTGTCCGAAGTGTTTCGGAGGAGTGGCATGCAGCCGTTTGTTGACATCGTTTTAGCCAGGAAGTACTTTTTTTTTTTACTAGAATTATATTAGCAATGCAGGTTAATTCAAGTTAAGTTTAATTGAAAGCACTTGTGGCATAACGGTGATTACTAAAATTAATTTTAAACAAAATACTTAAAATATTTCATGAGTTCAGCCACATGATATAAACCATATTTGTACATTTTTATGTAAAAAAAATGCTTACCTTATATGAGTAAAGCGACCATGATAAACTTAAATAATAGTAACAGTAGAATTAATGTTTTTATTAAATTATATCCTTCACATTTTCACTTTTAAATGCTCCAAAAATCAGCCCTATTTACTTCCTTAAAGATAGACAGACAGACAGACAGACAGACAGACAGACAGATAGATAGATAGA
>JAFVLL020015717.1:0-32978 GCA_021397915.2 Tor tambroides | reverse complement strand
GAGCAGGAAACTAGAAGTTTCTCAATCAGGACAGCTTCACTTTGGAGATGCAGCAGGAAAGCCATGCTTTCCCCTGCCCAAACAAATCTAACTTCTTCTACTACACAGCTCACCTATAAACCCAATGCATGAGCCCTCTTGCACCCCCTAGTGATGGGTAGTATAGTACATGGTAACAGACCCAAGTCTGTTACACCTTCACCTCCCGATCTGAGTCATTCGTTCTTTTGTCATGTCATATCCCCATAAATGTGTTTTTTTTTTTTTTTTTTTTTTTTTTTATTATTATTATTATAATTGCATCAACTTTACAACCAAAGAAGGTAAATAATCACATCCAAAATATAATATAACCAATCTTGTTCAGACTTGGTTGAGCATAATCCAAAAAAAAAAAAAAAATTAAAAAAAAAATGTCAAAATAAAATAGGTGAACCAGAAAATAAATTAGTTTATACAAATCCAAGAGAGAAGTCAACTAAAGGGCTTTCTTGTTTTTAACAAATCTTAAAGATTTGCATAAGAGGTTTACCTCATTCCACCATTGGATAAAGTTGGGTTTAGATTTATACCATCTCCAATTGTGATTAAAAACTTCCCAAGACATAACAAGAAATTAATAAATTCAAACTCTTTGTTTTCAAGAAAAATACCAAACCTGACTATCTTCACATTGAGGAGTGGGAATTCAACATCCCTGGAACATAACTAGTTTTGCACCTCTCTCCAAAAATGTTGCACCCTATCATACAAAAAGAAAACATGATCTAAAGTTTAAATACCAGTTTCACCAAAAAAACAACAACTATTATTTACATCAAAATTAAATTTCAATTTTAAAAATTCATTGAGATAAAACTCATTTAGAATCTTGAAGCTCACCTCTTTAGCTTTAGGAGGGAGGGGAAATAGATATTTCCTATTCCTATTTTTTTATTTATTTTTTTTCTCACAAAAATCATAACCTTCTAAGGAAAGCTGCCTCAATTCTGGGGAAACTTGGAAGTTCAAAATATCGTTTTTAACCATCAATCTTAAAGCAGCTGGAATGGCTCTAATCATTCTATTATAAATATTAACAGTACAGTGCAGTTGGAATTTCTCTCAAAACTCTCTATGCCAATCTTAATGTATCTATTATTCCAAACTGGAGTGCTGTAAGGCGTAACGTTATGTTTGAACAATAGTTTCCAATAAAACAGCACTTGAGAGTCAGAGAGTTTCACTGGTAAAGAGGTACACTCAAAGTCACAACTTAGAAAGAAATTTATTCCACTCAGTTTTAAAGATTGCACTGGGGACAATAAACCAAAAAAGAGTGGTTATTACAAATTAAATACTGACATTTATTTCTCCAAATACATGTAAACTTCATTTTATTTATTGCTTTACTCATTTATGCTGATATGGGTAAGGAGACTGGGTAAATGAGTTTGACAAATTATCAATTTTAGACAAAAGAACACTTCCAAGGATTGTAAGATCCCTCCGCAGCCATCAATTTAATATTGATTTACATTTATCTATATGTTATTCTATACATGTTTATTCCTCATTATTTCTTTAGAAATAACAACCCATAAATATTAAACTTCCTTAATTTGGATATTAAATAATGGTTGCAGAGGAAATTCATGTAAAGTTAACATTTTACATTTTAGATTCAAATGCAGCAGCTTAACAGAAAACAGATTAACAGAATATAACGCTAGAGGAATTTGTTGTTCATTTTTTAAAAACAATGTTGTGTCGTATGCAATCTGACTTATTATTTACCTATCCAACATGGTTAACCCTTTAATACCCTTTTTTTTAAATCCGACTCATCTGAGGAAAAATCTGAATATAATTTAGAATAAAACAGAAACACTTCTTTTTCAATTCTTCTAAAATATTTGCATTCTTCATCTTGGATCATTAAATGAGTTTATTTGCTGCCTTTTTTTTTTTTAATTACTAAAATATTAAAGGGGTCATGAACTGAGAAACCAAAATTCCGTTGACCTTTTGACAAATAAGAGGTAATTGTATAGTACTCATTTGTACTATAAAAAACATCCTGTAAGTTTCAGAACTCAAAACTTACTTGTTAGTCTAAAAACAGCTTTTATTGAATGCAATCTGTCAAAACGACAGCTTTTGGAATGTTCTACACCAGTGGTTCCCAACCTTTTTTTCAGGGGACCCCTATTTTAACATTAAATTTTTTCACACACCCCCCCCCCAAAAAAAAAACAACAACAACAAAAAAACAAATATATATATATCATACATATACATCATTAAATAAACACAAAATATAGGTTGGATGACTACAACACGTTAACTACTAACATGTATGACCTATTAAAATAAAGTTTTGACAAAAAAAGTTTTAAAATGATAAACCTTACATTTCATACTTAAAACCATTTATAAGAAAATAGATGAGTCAAAATGATGAATGATTATAGGTGATTATATTTTTTTTTCCAGATTTTTAGAACATTAGGTAATTTTCATCAACCGCTTAATTTACAACTGTGCATAAAAAAATTCGAGCAAAGATACACATTACAAATACACATACTATACAAATAAAACAAACAGTGCTTTATTTCCAGGTACAATAGGTGTATTTAGCAGGAGCATTCAAGAAATTGAATGAACAAATATAAAAATAAAAAACTATATAGACTGATTCCTAATGCAACCGTATTCAAGTTTTTCACTCAACAGTAGTGAGTGATTTTTCTCTTTGTGTTTTGTTTTATTAACGTTAAAGTAATGTTTTTTTATACCATCATTTACTCAAAAGTTGTTTCAAACCTGAATGAGTTTCTTTCTTCTGCTGAACATAAATGCTATTTTGAAGAACATTGAAAATCAAACAGTTGCTGGTCCACTTCCATATGATTTTCATATTGATTTATTTTATTTATTTATTTTTTTTATTAATTATAAAATTTGTGAATTGAATATACTTATAGTCTTAAGTTATCTCGCCGATCAACCCCCCACCCGCCCCTCGGTTGAGAACCACTGTTTTATAGAATTTTGTGTACTCTTTGTTTTATGGTTGCTTTATTTAGATTTTGGTATTTTGTATTGTGTACTACTGTATTGTCTTTTTTTTTTTATAATCTTTGAAACTGATGTGGCAAAAAAATTAAATCAAGTCAAGTGGCAGTGGTTTTCCGAATACTCCTGAGCCCATGTGGCTATATTTAACACTGCAGCATGATGGTTTCTTATGCAATGCCATCTGAGGGCTCAAAGGTCATGCACATTTCCTCACACGTTTCCTGCCTTGCCCTAAACAGACTGAGATTTATCTGGATTCCCTGAATTTTTTTTTTGTTTTTTTTTTAGCGCTTTTAACAATACAGATTGTCAAAGCAACTGCACAATATCAAAATAGAAAAATAGTGTCAATAATGTGAAATGACAAGATTAAACACTCAATTTTCAGTTAAAAGCATTTCATTATTGAATTCAATGATGTCATCATCCAGCTCAGTTCAGTTTAAATAGTATCAGTGCAATCAAGTCGACGATATCGCTGGAAATTAAGTGTCCCCAACTAAGCAAGCCAGAGGCGACAGCGGCAAAGAACCAAAACTCCATCGGTGACAGAATGAAGAAAAAAACCTTGGGAGAAACCAGGCTCAGTCGGGGGGCCAGTTCTCCTCTGGCCAGACGAACCAGCAGTTCAATTCCTACTGCAGCAAAGTTAGATTGTGCAGAGGACTCATCTGGTTCCCGAGGTCTTGTCCTGATGGCCGTCTAGGTGACAAGGTCTTCAATGGGGATCTGTTTCTGGGGCTCCTCTAGGTGTCCTGATCTCCGCTGGATACAGACTAGATCGGGTGTCTACAGTGATCTCAGAATAAGAAAGAAACAGACTAATATTAGCGAAGATGCCATTCTTCTTACGATGTAACAAGTACATCGGGTGTTATGGTAAGTGTTCCAGGTTCTGGTTGACCTAAGTAATGCAGCCTAACAATCCTTTAACGGATTTGAATATTAGAAGCGTATTAGTGTATTATGTGTAAGCCAGGTTAAAGAGATGGGTCTTTAATTTAGATTTAAACTGACAGTGTGTCTGCCTCCCAAACAGTGTTTGTTCCAGAGTTTTGGCGCTAAATAGGAAAAGGATCTGCCGCCTGCAGTTGATTTTGATATTCTAGGTATTATCAAATGGCCAGAGTTTTGAGAACGTAGTGGACGTGGAGGACTATAATGTGATAAGAGCTCGCTCAAGTACTGAGGAGCTAAACCATTCAGGGCTTTATAAGTAATTAACAAGATTTTAAAATCTATACGATGTTTAATAGGGAGCCAGTGCAGTGTTGACAGAACCGGGCTAATGTGGTCATACTTCCTGGTTCTAGTAAGAACTCTAGCTGCTGCATTTTGGACCATCTGGAGTTTGTTTATTAAGCGTGCAGAACAACCACCCAATAAAGCATTACAATAATCTAACCTTGAGGTCATAAATGCATGAATTAACATTTCTGCATTTGACTTTGAGAGCATAGGTCTCAATTTAGATATATTTTTAAGATGAAAAAATGCAGTTTTACAAATGCTAGAAACGTGGCTGTCAAAGGAAAGATTGCTATCAAATAGCACACCTAGGTTCCTAACTGATGACAAAGAATTTACAGAGCAGCCATTAAGTGTTAGACAGTGTTCTAAGTTATTACATGTGGGAGATTTTAGGTCCGATAATTAACACCTCTGTTTTTTTTTCAGAATTTAGCAGTAAGAAATTACTTGTCATCCAGTTTTTTTTATATCGACTATGCATTCCGTAAGTTTCTGAATTTGGTGTATTTTGCCGGGCCATGAAGAAAAATAGAGCTGAGTATCATCAGCATAACAGTGAAAGCAAACACCATGTTTCCTAATGATATTTCCTAAGGGTAACATGTAAAGCCTGAAAGGTAACGGCCCTAGTACTGAGCCTTGAGGTACTCCATACTGCACTTGTGATCGATATGATACCTCTTCATTCACTGCTACAAATTGATGGTGGTCAGATAAGACGATTTGAACCATGCTAATGCACTTTCACTAATGCCAACAAAGTTTTCTAGTCTATTCAAAAGATTGTTGTGGTCGATAGTGTCGAATGCAGTGGTAAGATCCAGTAGCACTAATAGAGAGATACAACCACGATCAGGTGATAAGAGCAGGTCATTTGTAACTCTAATGAGAGCAGTCTCAGTACTATGAAACAGTCTAAATCCTGACTGGAAACCCATACCATTTTTCTCTAAGAAGGAATATAATTGTGAGGATACTACCTTTTCTAGTATCTTTGACAGAAAAGGGAGATTCGAGATCGGTCTGTAATTAACTAGATCTTTGGGGTCAAGTTGTGTTTTTTTAATGAGAGGCTTAATAACAGCCAATTTGAAGGTTTTGGGAACATATCCTAATGACAATGACGAATTAATAATAGCCAAAAGAGGATCTATGACTTCTGGAAGCACCTCTTTTAGTAGTTTAGATGGAATAGGGTCTAACATACATGTTGTTGGTTTAGATGATTTAACAAGTTTATACAATTCTTCCTCTCCTATAGTAGAGAATGAGTGGAATTGTTCCTCAGGGGATCTATAGTGCACTATCTGATGCGATACTGTAGCTGACGGCTGCATGGTTACAATTTTATCTCTAATAGTATCGATCTTGGAAGTAAAATAGTTCATAAAGTCATTACTGCTGTGCTGTTGGGAAATGTCAACACCTGCTGATACTTTATTTTTTGTTAATTTAGCCACTGTATTGAATAAATACCTGGGGTTATGTTTGTTTTCTTCTAAAAGAGACGAAAAGTAATCAGATCTAGCAGTTTTTAATGCTTTTCTGTAGGATAAGGTACACAGTCTCTATAGTGTGATATCTAGGTGAAGGAGTCTCTATATGCTGAGAATTAACTGACTTCTGTGACGTGAGGCGGCTAGCAGACGGTTGGTTTAGCCAGTCTGTCTGCTTCCTGACCTGGGCCCCAGTTAGTCAAGTACGAACTCTAAGACTATGTGCCATATTTCTAGAGAGAAGAGCGGCACCACCCCAGGAGGGATGAAGACCATCTCTTTTCAACAGGTCTGCCCCAAAAACTCGTCCAATTGTCTATAAAACCTATGTTATTCTGCGGGCACCACTTAGACATCCAGCCATTGAGTGATGACAGTCTGCTATGAATCTCATCACCTCGGTAAGCAGGGAGGGGACTAGAGCATATTACGGTGTCTGACATCGTACTTGCAAGTTCACACACCTCTTTAACATTATTTTTAGTGATCTCCGACTGGCGAAGTCGAACATCATTAGCGCCAACGTGAATAACAATCTTACTGAGTTTATGTTTAGCATTAGCCAGCACTATTGAATTTGCCAAGATGTCAGGTGCTCTGGCTCCCAGTAAACATTGGACTATGGTATCTTGTGTCTCTATTTTCACAGTCCGTACAATAGAATCACCAGTAACTAGAGCACTTTCATCAGGTTTCTCAGTGGGTTCGTCACTGAGTGGGGAGAACCTGTTTGACGATTTGATCGGAACGGAAGAGCGGTGTTTTGACCCGCGACTATGCTGCCTCACAGTCACCCAGTTGCCCTGCTGCCGAGGCGCTGAAACCAGAACCGAACAATGTACAGGACTCCCTGAGCTAGCTGCATCCAAAGCAGTATCTACAGCCCTCACTCTTACTATCCTCAACTAAAGTTTGGATGCGTGTCTCTAGTTCTAGTCTCTAGAGAACTATTTCCCTGCATTTATCACATGTGAATCCCTCGTCGCCGATAGAGAGAGATAAACTATACATGTGGCAAACAGTGCAAACAGCAATAGCAGGAGAAGAAGCCATTAGTCACCATGATTGATGAATGATTCACTTAACACTGTTGTTTGATGAACTCGTGAAAAATTAGTTAGATTAGTTTGATAGATATTACCAGAAATATGGTGGGAATTAAGTTATATATTATCTCTTTAAACAACAGAGAGTGAAAGAGAGAGATTCAACAGAAAAGCGAAGCTACACAGAGCTACAGTCACAAACCTCTCAGCAGCATGACAGACAGGCAGTATTATTATTTTCATAATATTATGTATGATAGTTGATGAAATGTGATTTTTGATTTGTTTGACACTTCTCTCATGAAATTTCGCACAAAGTGATGAGCCATGGTCAAGCTTTGCTTGCAAAGACTGAGATGCTCCTTTTATACCCAAACATGATATCCTCTCCTATTACCAATTTACCCTGTTTTTGTGGACCCTGTTTCAGAACAGTTTAATTTGGATATTCTATTACTTTTTCACTTTTATTTTGACTTTTTGGGATGTTATTGTTTATTTAATACTATCCTGAATAAGCTATTTCACATAACAGATGTTTGTAGGGCCTCCACAAGACAAAATAATAACTGAATTTATAAGAATGACCCATTCGAAAGTTTACATAGCCTTGAATCTTAATACTGTGTGTAGTTTCCTGGATGATCCACGTCTGTCTTTCTGTTTTGTGATAGTTGTTCTTGAGTCCTTTGTTGGTCCTGAGCAGTTCAACTGCCTGCTGTTCTTCAGAAAAATCCTCCAGTTCCTGCACATTCTTTGGTTTTCCAACATTTTCTGCATATTTGAACCTTTTCCAACAGTGACTTTGATTTTGAGATCCATCTTTTCACATGGAGGACAATTGGGGGACTCATACGTAACTATTATATAAGGTGAAAACATTTACTGATGCTCAATAAGGCCACACAATGCATTGAGACCTGGGGGGTGTAAACATTTTGAATTGGATGATCAGGGTAAACTGTACTTATTTTGTCTTTAAAAAAAAAATATATATATATATATATATAACAGCAGGCAGTTGGAACTGCTCAGGACCAACGAGGGACTCATGAACAACTAGTCGTGGATCATCCAGGAAACAACACAGATTATTAAGTTTCAAGGTTATGTAAACTTTTGAACGGGGTCATTTTTTATGAATTCAGTTATTATTTAGTCTTGTGGAGGATATATATAAACATCTGTTATGTGAAATAACCTATTCAGGAGAGTACTAAATAAAAATAACATGCAATTTTCTTGATCCCTCTTATTTAGTTAAAATTATTAACATATTTTCATATTCTGCAAAGGGGTATGTAATCAAATGAGCACAACTGTATATATATATATATGGGGGGGGGGGGGGGGGTTGTGTGTGAAGTAAATGAAATTTTATGTAAAATGCGTCTTATAATCCACTGGAGCTTTGTTGGACGCAGTTCTTATTAGCTTCACCATTAGATTTAAATAATCACAGTATTTTACATGGTAGAAGTTACATTGCAACAACAGACAATAATAAAATTATGAAATTGTAAAATCAATATTAATTTGAAACATTTGAAATATCTAATTATGTTCATTTCTGTCCACTCCACTTGTTGCCTGTATAGCAGGCCAAATACCCAATAATTTCACTTAATAATACCCAAAATAGCCAAACATTTAACTTTTATCCTGTTGGATGGAATTGCATTTATCAATGAAGTTAACAAAAGAATAATCTTACACTTGCGCCATAAAACATATTCATAAAGTGTTTATTTCCACTATATATTATCTGTTTGTCATCAAACTAAGGAATGTCTGCTACAAACCGAACAGAACAATTCCTAGACTGGGCTTTATTCTGTGTAGGCGTTGGTTCTTCAATCGTACATGTTTCAGAGAAATATTAGTTCTTTATTTTTATGACTGTACTTATTACTGTACAGAAATATTACTGTACTTCACATCTGCACCCACAGACACACTCACAGTTTTATTTAGCTGTGCAAATTTGAATCTGTGTGGCAAAGCAGTATCGAGACACAGCAGTCATAACTTTTATTTTAGACAACTAACTTTTTAGTTTTGGACACAGAATGAAGCTGGAATTCTCTAGCTATTAACAGATATTAAAAGATATGAAAGGTCAGTTTAGTTGCTTAATTGAACGTGCCGTGTGGCACTTTTACACAAGGTTGTAGAAGTTTAAAGCTTCTTCCTTTTTCTATCAAGCGTCAGGACAAATTCAAGATTTTACTCAAATTAAGATCTTCTGCATAAACCTCAATTTACCTTCAGTAATATTTGTCATATTAAGCAGGATGATGATATTTTCTTTGTAGAGCTGCTGTACAGCTGTCACATCCTGCAAAATCAACACTGTTACTGAGCTGCATTGAATCAACATTGAACTAAAGCTGAATAACGGCATTGCTGTTTTTTACAGAGCTGATAGCTGAACTGAACTTGTTTCATAATTGATGAACTTTACACAGTTATTGAACAACTGAAGCAACACTGAACTGACTTGAGCTGAATAATGACACAATTGGGTCACCTTTTTTCCTGTTTACACAACATATAAATTAAAATACAGGCAAACATGTGGATTTTTATGAAAGATGTTTTATTTAAGATTTATATTCAGAATTTACAAATAAGGTGAAAACCCTTTACATGGTATTTGCTAATATCTTTATTGCATTGCTAGGCCTTCACTGTTTTATTATACATTATTTTATTTATAAACATGTAAATGCCATTTTAGGTGCAGCTTCTGTGTTGTCTCTGCGCTGCAAAAATGGGTTTTGTTGATCCTGATTTCATTAACAGCTCTATAGTGTATTATTCTAACTGAATGTATTAATTAAACATAAGAATTTACGTAATTACGTAACGTAAGAACGTAAGAATTTTTTCAAACAGTCTTTTAATCTAATTTAAAGTAGGGTAAATTTCTACCTGGTCTCATGGCATAAACATACCTGGGCACACTTTTTAGCGAGATGCCAAATACTTACCAATAAGTACATATCACTGCAGTTTCCAAAAGAAATGAACACTAGAGGCAGTAAAACTCCGACGCCTTTTATTCCTTTTCACACAAATTTACAGAGTTTCGATTAATAAAGCGTAATTTTTGCACAATTACTTGAAGAATATCATGTTATGACTTCAAAACAATAATATGCTGGGAGATTTGAAAACTGATGCTATATAGGTTTTCATAGACAGTAGGTTTGTTCGGTAGCTCACGGAGTACGGAGATGTACTTGAGAGGTGAGGAGCTCCGGTTCGAATCCTGTGCCACTACGGTTCAACAAAACAGTTCAAATCTGCATATAAGGAAGTTCAAATAGCATGGTTGCATTAACAAATGTGTTTTTATATCAGTTTTGCATTTGTCAACACTATCGGGTAGGTTTAGGGTTGGGTTTGGTGTAGTGCATATTTCCAACACGATAGAGCATTAATTTTTAGTGACGGTCACCGGATATTTGAATTCTGAACCACCACAATACATACCTGAAACAACATAATAAAAACACAGTAATACGTACCTATTTCAGCATAATAAAAATGTGCCAGAGTTTTGAACCTGTGTTTTAGCGCCACTCAGTGGACATTTCTCTTTGAAACTGCCGCGAAATGTGCAGTAAGGTACGTAAAAACAGTCTCGCTAAAAAGTGCACCCAGGTACGTTTATGCCTTGAGACCAGGTTGATAAATTTAGTGAACTTTGTTGTTGACAAAAAACAGGTGAAAAGTTCAGCTGATTGTCTGACAAAAAACATGCAACAAACAGAATCTTGTGGCAGCAGCTGATTAAATAAATTAAAATAATGTATAATAAATTATAATCTTGATGGAAATACAAGGCAACTTTAAACGCCAACAGTCTTGTGTAAAAGGTGTTAAACTCCACAAACAGCACTTTCAAAGTGACTAAATTGACCAATTCCATTCAACTTTATCATATGAGTTTGTCTAAGATAAAAGTATTGACTGCTGTGTATTTGCACTTAAATCGATACTGATGTGTATGTCACTAAAATGTAAATGCATCCACTCTGTTCTGTCAGCTTTGCAGTGTCACGAATTCAGCCTCTGTGGCTCCCTCCGATCGCCACCAGAGGGAACCTGGTACTAACAGTCATTTCACTCCATTTCCCATAATTCCACGTACCTGTGGTTGATTACCCGCACAGGTGTTCCATATTGACTCTGACCTATTTAAGCTGTTCTCCCAGTCACCTCATTGTGAAGTCTTGTCATGCAAACATTTCTGAGTGTGACCTCCCGTGTGTGACCTGGACTGTTTCTTGGACTCTGACTCAATTTGCCTTGCTGCCTGTGTACTCTGAATGTTTGCCGCCTTCCCTTAACCCCAGCCTGAACTCTGACTCTGATTCTGCCCTGTCTACATTGTGTTTGAAACTTGTGATTGAATCCTGCCTGTTTGACTTGCAATCTGTTTTAATAAAGCTGCACATGGATCCTAACGCCACTGACTCCTCGTTACATGCAGCACAGATTCACCTTAGGACTACTAAATAAAAATAAAATTAAAATAAAAAGTTTGTCTGTAATATTTATATTAATACATTAATATTAAATGTTTTAAAAAATATATGTCTCTGAAACTGGTACAGTTGAAGGACCAACACCTGCACAGAAGAATGCTGTGTTGTCAGATTGTACACAAACCAGAAGTGTCTGCTCTGTGATTAAGTTTATTTTATTTTATTTTTGTTCTCAAGACAAAAACATAGAAAAAAATATCAAAAGGTACTCTGACCCTCTTCCCCTGTCTGTCTTTGTGTTTATCAAGATGATGTGATTTTATTAAATAGATTTTACTTTTGTCTTCTTTTATGTTCTCTCTTTCTCTCAATGTAGGCTAAAATGGTGTGAAATGACAGATGAAGGTTGTTTTGCTGTTACTTCAGCTCTGAAATCAAACCCATCACACCTGAGAGAACTGGAGCTGAGTGGAAATCAACTAGGAGACTCTGGAGTGACATACCTCAGTGATCTACTGATGAACCCACAATGCAAGCTGGAGAAACTAGAGTTAGTATCATTATACTGTACAGAAGTTACTGTGTGATTACAGTTTATGGTTTAGTTTATTAAAGTCACCATGAAATCAAAATGGACAGTTCTATTTTTTATGGAATATTTCACTGCTTATAATAAATTATTTATCTGTGCACATCATTTATTTCTTAATGTGCCCTCATGATCTGACTTCCACTCTCACATCTCTTCCCTGAGGGTTGGAAAACCTGTCAATCACATGAGATCATATCAATAACAAACAATTTCTCACATTTAAAAAGATGTCTTTTCTCTTTCTGTCTTCAGTCTGTGTGAATGCAGTATTACAGAGAAACAGTGTCTCATCCTGACTTCAGCTCTGAAATCAAACCCATCACACCTGAGAGAACTGGACCTGAGCTGGAATAAACTAGGAGACTTTGGAGGGAAAAACCTCAGTGATCTACTGATGAACCCACAATGCAAGCTGGAAAAACTGCAGTTAGTAACATTACACTGTACAGCAGTTACAGAGAGATTAAAGTTTACTGTTTAGTTTAAGACGAACAGACTCAATTCACATCATTTATTGTGCTGCATCTTCTGGCATTTCCTTGTGTAAAAAAGATTAAAAACTACTACTAGCTAATTAGCTATTAGATTTTTTTTGTATTTGTGACTCTACGCTGATGAAAAAAAAAATTGATTTATTGCCTCTTGATCAGTTTAAAGGGATAGTTCACACCAAAATAAAAATTCTGTAATTAATTAAATCACCCACATTTCATTCGAAACCCCAAGACCTTTGTTCATCTTCAGAAAACAAATTAAGGTATTTTTGTTGAAATCCAATAGCTCTCTGACCCTGTATAGACAGCAACGCAACTACCACATTCAAGGCACGGAAAGGTAGTAAGGACACCATTAAAATAGTCCATGTGACATCAGTGGATCACCCGTAATTTTATGAAGCTACAAGAATACTTTTTGTGTGCAAAGAATACCAAAATAACGACTTCATTCAACAATTTCTTCGCTTCCGCATCAGACATCAACACACGTTCATGACAGTACCATGATGTATACGTGTGCATTCCTCTGATTTGAAAACAAGGCACAGCGCATCTGGGTTCTACATCAGAACGCCAGCTCCTGCTTCAGCAGCACCACATGTATGTGTCGTGGTACTGTCATAAATGCGTGTCAAGGACTGAAATGGAAGAGAAGAAATTCATAAAATTAAGATTGAACCACTGATGTCATATGGACTCTTTTAGAAATTGTTGAAAGTAGTGAGAAATTGTTCACTACTGAAACACAAAATGTTTCTGTTCTCATGTCAGATATGTATGTGTGTATATATATATATATATATAGTGGTGTGTGGCCAAGTATGGTGACCCATACTCAGAATTGGTCCTCTGCATTTAACCCATCCAAGTGCATGCACACTGTAGTGAACATACACCCGGAGCAATGGGCAGCCAATGCTGCGGCGCCCGGGGCGCAGTTGGGGGTTTGGTGCCTTGCTAAAGGGTCTCACCTCAGTCGTGGTATTGAGGGTGGAAAAAGCGCTGGTTATTCACTCCCCCCACCTACAATCCCTGCCGGACCTGGGACTCGATCCTGCAACCTTTGGGTTACAAGTCCAACTCTCTAACTATTAGGCCACGGCTGCCCCATGCATGTATGTACCAAGAGCTTCTTAAAAAAACGCAACAAATTCCTCGTGTGTTTGCGCACACTTGGCGAATAAAGCTGATTCTGATTATCAATGCCCTTACTACGTTTCTAAGTGGTAGATGGGTTGCTGTCTATGGGAGGGTCAGAAAGCTCTTGGATTTCATCAAAAATATCTAAAGTTTTAAAAAAAGAGAAATCCAAGGCACTCTTCAAAATTATTTAAAAAGCCTTTATTTTCATATTTCTATGAAATAGAAATTATTACTTTTTAATTATTACTATTTCATGATAGAAAATTTAAAAGACATGGGAAGAAGCAACCCACGCGTAGCGACGCAAACCGCCGCCTTCAGGGTGTATTCACCCTGTATTTTTAAATAAATTTGGATTTCTCTCTTTTTACATTCATTTGAATTCCCAACACCAAAAAGCACCTTCAAATATCTCACTGAACTCCCTGAGCACCCTGGACTTTTTTTTGTCTTTCCAAGATACCTAAAGTTTTGTTCTGAAGATGAACAAAGGGCTTACGTGTTGAACAATATGATGGTGAGTAATGACAAAATGTTCATTTTTGGGTGAACTAATCCTTTAAGTTGAATGACCTAAAGTAACACAGTATGAGCATTTTGTGACCGCTTAATTCCATTGTGTTCACTCTACCTAATATATTTAAAATTGAAGTTTATTTAATTCATTGTGTTAAAAGTACATGAATCATTTTTGTTGACAGAACTAACTGGGCAGTGGATCTGTAGTTCCCAGCATGCTTTGCAAAGGACTGCATTAGAAGAGTAAATATAGGGATGAAGTGTTATTTTATGTGTTTTTCACTGAAGAGAAAGACAACTTGGTGTTTAATGTTCAGTTATGTTGGACATTTAGATTAGTTTTATTTTGCATGAACTGGATTAGATTGTAAAAGCTTTCTTCAGTTAAATTAAGTAAGAGTAATTCATTCATTTTTTGACTGTATGACATTTACTCATGATGTATCTACTCAAACATGAAATTAATGTGTCTGATTGATTGTTCTGTCTTCAGTCTGTGTCTCTGCAGTATTACAGAGGAACAGTGTCTCATCCTGATTTCAGCTCTGAAATCAAACCCATCACACCTGAGAGAGCTGGACCTGAGTGGGAATCAAATAAAAAACGCAGGAGTGAATCACTTATGTGATGTACTGAAGGATTCACACTGTAAACTGGAGAGATTGAGGTGAGCAAGATTCACATACAAGAATCAAAATGCTTAAAATCACTTCAACGATTTAAACCAAAACACTTTATTCTCAATATCTCATGAAGAGAATGAGAACATACGGTATTTGTGTGAAATTTCTTTAAATCATAGTGATTTGCTTGTAAAATGATTTCTTGCTGCCTTTCTGTTTGTCTCTTTCTAGTCTATATGACTGTGGCATTACGGATGTTTCTTCTTTAACTCAGTCTTTGACAAACACAAAAGCACTGCAGTTTTTAAAACAGCTAAATCTGAGTATCAATATGATAGGAGACTCAAAGCAACAGCTCATTGATGTGCTACGAGACACAAACTGTAAACTGAGGTGAGTAAATATCTCTCTGTGGTATTGAAAAGATCTTCATTTACATATAGGTTTATAGGAAAACATAAAATCCGTGCAGATTCCAGCTTCAGCTCACAGTCGTCCATCACATGATCAATGTCTCTGTCTCTTTTGTTTTTACTTTGACAAGCAACACGTCACATTACTTTACACTTATAATTTCACTTTACTGTTATTTCACCAAGACTAATACTAACATCTTTAAACTAGTTGACTAGTGGCCTTATCTAGTGAAAGTTTCAGTCAAAGGTTGTAGTTTTAATCTAAAATAACATTTGGGTAACACTTTATTTGAAGGTGTCATAATACAGAGTAATTACCTAATTAAGTACTCCGTAGTAGCTGTTGTACTTACACGAAACAAAATGTACTTACCATGTAACTAAGTTATAGATCAGCCCGTAATTACAGTTTTATTAAACTCAGTCTGTTACATATGTGTAACAGTAGCAGCCTATTACATCTACATAATTACAAACTGTAATTACAGGCTGTTCCTTAAAATGTACTTACCATGTAACTAAGTTATTTCATGTAAGTACAACAGCTACTACTGAGTACTTAATTAGGTAACTACTATGTATTGACGACACCTTAAAATAAAGTGTTACCAACACTGGTCCCACTTTATATTAAGTGTCCCTAATACCTGTGCACTTACATAGTAACTAGATGTGTACGTAGTATGTAACCACAGTGTAAGCACACATTGGTACATATTATCTACAGCTGTAATATTTCTGTAACTACACACATGTAACAACCCTCAAAGTGGTATGTGTAAGTACAAATGTGTAACAGGACATTGGTAACAACACTTTTTTCTCTTCACTAAGTACTCGTGTAACAGGAATTATATAACTACATTTTGTAACAACAGTATGTATAAGAGTAATTGGAACAATTTGAGCCAGCGGGTGGAGATGGGTAGGTTTAGGGGTGGAAATGGGATCCAGGGGGTAGAAAAGGTTAGGTTTAGGCATATGTAATGTGGGAGGAGTTGGATTTCAAGTTGTTGCACCACAGTAATACCAGTGTACTTACATGGTAACTCCTCAGGAACTGTCCACTTAAGTGTAACCTCCTGGACACCAACCACAATTTATATGTAAAGCCTAACTTACTGGCCGCTGCTTTGTAACATCAGAGTAATTACATGGTAAATCCATAGGAATTGTCTACTTAATATAAAGTGTAACACTTTCTTTACCAAAAAGTGCTTTTAGTCCTGTTACACATTTGTACTTTCATTACCAAAAAGTGTTGTTACCAATGTCCTGTTACACATTTGTATTTACACATACCATTCTGAGGGTTGTTACATGTGTGTAGTTACACAAACATTAGAGCTGTAGATACTGTGTACCAATATGTACTTACACTGTGGTTACATACTACATACACATCTAGTTACTATGTAAGTACAGAGGTATTAGGGACACTTAATATAAAGTGGGACCCTGATGGTTTTCTCTTGTTTTCCTCCTTACAGACTAGACCCTGAGCAGACTCCAAACCCCACTGGTGGATGGTTTGCCTCCTGGTTCAGATCTTGGATATCATGACTCGTCATTATCAGATAAAGGATCTTCAGAAGAGCCTAACGATAGTACTGTATCTATGAAATTAATGTGATGTCTATTCATTAAATTTCATTAAATTTTCTAATATGAATATAACATATCTAATATGTTATTAAAGGTATAGTTCACCCAAAAATGAAAATTCTGTCATTAATTACTCATGTTTTTCCAAACCTGTAAGACCTTTGTTCATCTTCGGAACACAAATTAAGATATTTTTGATGAGCTTTTGAGTTTGAGAATTTGAGAGCTTCCTGACTCTCCATAGACAACAACATAACTGAAATGATCTGAGAGTACCACGGCACGTGTGTGCGTTCCTCTGCACGTAACAAGGCACAGCGCATGCATTGCAGAGGAACATAGAGGAACGTGCAGAGGAACGCACACGCATGCATCGTGGTACTCTCAGTAAAGGTGGAGGATGTGATTTGAAGAATAATTGTTGAATAAAGTCTTTCTTTGCACACAAAATGTATTCGTAAAAGCTTTGTAAAATCATGGTTGGACCACTGATGTCACATGGACTGTTTTACTGATGTCCTTACTACCTTTCTGGACCTGGGAATATTGCAGTTATATTGCTGTCTATGGGAGGGTCAGAGAGCTCTCAGATTTCATCAAAAATATCTTAATTTGTGTTCCGAAGATGAATGAATGTCTTACTGGTTTGTAACGACATGGAGGTGAATAATTAATGACAGAATTTTCATTTTTGGGTGAATTATCCCTTTAACTATAAATATTTTTTTATCTTTAACTATTTGCACATACTCCTGCTCTTGTATACTTTTTCTGCCATAAAACGACAGACTACATGCACACCTTTGCTAGTAGCAAGTTGATTGTGATAAAGCTAAAAATTACTAAGGGGAAACTCATTACAGTGCAATGATGCAGGGAAAGATGCACTATAGAAGAAAATTGGCCTAAAAATAACTGCAGCATTTTCCCAATACTGTCAAAACTGACCTGTAGTTTAGGAGGATTGCACTGAAACCATTAGCGGTCGATGATGTTCTCTTCCTTCACAACTCAAAAAAGATGTATTTGTCCCATAAAAAATGAAAATCTAATATAAAAGTAAAATGAATCACTAATGTTTCAATGTTGTCATCCAAATCAGAGCCAGTGTTGTTACTAATATTAAGGAATCCATTCTGTCATTTAATGGTTAAAAAAAAAGAAATTGGAAATGACATCACAGAGAGGATCCCTGTAAACCCTTAAGACTGTCAATCTTTTTATTAACAGGCACGTTTTGTTGAAAATAAAAAAATGTTTGACATAAATAAAAAGAGGATTAATGTGTAATTATTGTTTGTGCTCTCTGTTTGTATTTTCTAGGAAAGTAGATCTAAGTTTAAGTTAAGTGAATCTAAATTGAAGCTGTGTCCCAGTGAGTCAACAGCTCTTCCATGTCCTGAATGAATATTTGTTTAAAACTAGATTTCTAGAGGATTTCTGCTTTTGTCCTCTCTGTCATTCTTATTTGTCATCGACTCAAACACTTTTACTCCCAACCTACACTTGTATATTTTGTACATAATGTATTAAAATATTTTAATTAAATATTAAGCAGAAATGTCAAATGCAAGCAAATAAATATTTTGCTGTTAACAGAGACTTGATATATTTTGATCAGGTCAGTTGTGTTTGGTATTCATTTGTGAGCTTCAATACAAGTTTGAATTAAAGACTAAATTGTGTGTCACTGAAGACATTGACAATTGAGAGAGAACCATGCAGTCTAATAATAGAATATCTAATCAGTTTACTGAAAGAATGCCAAATTTGTCTGCATTTTCTCAAGATCACCACTGGAGTTCATCAAACCATAAAAAGTGCATTTATGACCATTAGCTGGGCAAAGAGATGGTGGAGTCAAAAACCAGTTAAACAGGGAGTTTTAGATGCTGCTTTTGGAATATATGAACTTAAAAGAGCAGTACCGCCGCTCCCTATATGCAGATTATGCATTTTGCGTTGGGCACCAACTCCAGTGGGGGGCACCATCCCAGTTGCACAAAAAAAAAAAAAAAAAAACTTTCATTTCATATTAGTATTAAAATTAACATAGGGTAAACGTACCTATTAAGCACACTTCCATTTTTGAGATCAGATTATAAAAAGAAAAAAATAATTTATGATCCTACTTGTCTTAACCAGTTGATGTGTTTGTTACTGTATACGTCCTATAATTTCAAGTCAATCGGATCATTGCACACTGAGATATGAGTCTCCATGTGTTCACACTGTCTGGCGGCCATTTTGAAAGCTGTCTAAAAAATTTCACCAAAAAAGGAGCCCCTTAAATGTGCATTTTTTAGATGTTTAAGCCTTTATTTGGGGTAAATTTCACAACTTATTGTAAAATTAAGAGATTAATGTTCAAACTACTGCATATTATAACCTGGAACTTGGATGTGGAAAATAATTACATTAGATGCAAAAGATAGTTTTAGCAACACAGCGCAGATGCTACTGAACACAGCTGACTAGCTGTATAAGATTGTGTGCTACACTAATATATTACTTCACAGGCAGTACTGGCTTGTACTTTTACATCCATAATATTATAAATTGACAGTTTATTGCTGGTCTGTGGTTTTGCAGTGCTGTGATTTTGAAATATTTCATATTATTTTAAGGTGAGCTTAAAGGGTGCACTACTATGAAAATCACACAGCTTCAGTGTGACATCAGTGAGAAAAAGTATAATTTCATAGATATTGTTAATAATAGTTGATCATATTAAAATATGTATGAACTTAATACATGACCTAGACTATTTATTTAGAAAAAACCTGTCATTTTACTACATGAAATTTATTAAAAGTTGTTGCTACTCCAAATAAGCTCAGTGTGCTCTTCCACACTGAACTCTATGCAAATACTTAATAAACAGACTTCACATATTAACTGATGGTTGTCACTTTAAGTTAAGTTAATCGATTTTCTGTGGATTCTGTCAACTCAAATCCATAGACTGGCTCTGATCTTTGGCAACTAGCATCAACTTCTCCAGACTGTAAATCTGTGGAAAATCGGGGCAGAAATCATGTAGTGTATTCCAGCCTTAAGAGACTAAGATAAGTTGACATCCATTTAAAAAGACGTTTCATAATGATTTTTGAATGTGTTAGTTGAACGTCGACTAGTCTAAATTCTGCAATGTGCTTGGATGATACTTCACTATGAATATAACTGATCGACTTGAATACCTTATTGCTTGATTTTAGTGTTTTTTTTGTTGTTGTTTTGTTTTTTGTGATTGACTTTGTACCTTCAAAAATATATATTTTTACAATTATTCTTTAAAAATTTTCCTTAAAATAAGCAAGAATTTTTAATAAAACTTGATGTGAGCTTAATGGGAACAGGGGTGTGCTTAAAGGGTACAAAAATGTACCCGTTAAGCACAGCCAGACTTTTTGAATTTAATGATGTATATCTTAAATGCTTTTGTCATTTAAAATAAAATTAAATATTTTTGTGTGAGAGATTATTTTATTTTAACATAACTTTTTGTGCTGAAACCAATATCTTGTGCACTAAAAATGTCTCAATGTAGATTTTGGTGAGCTTAATAGGTACGTTTACCCTACATATACATAATCTAAACGTATATATAATTATAAAAAATGCGTTTTACGGTGAACGCAGAAGGCTAATCACACGCGATGCACCTGCGACCGCTCACGCCTCATGTTTGCAAATGATCATAATTAATGGGCAACTATGCCCATGAAAAGACATCAGCAATCCGGCACCGAGAAAAGAAAAAGAAAAAAAAAAAAAGATGAAGCCCGTGCATCACGTTTAGGTAGCCTACAATCATAATCCTGTATAACTTCTTTGGCTGTTGACGTTAATAACGTGTTTTAATGTCGACAATAATTTAATCACCAACAACGCATATAATATTCTCTCTGACTTTCCATGTTCCCTTATGAAAACTAGCCATGGTTTTACTATGAATAAAATCAAAAATCATGGTTCTTGTACCCATGGATGGTAACCACAAATTAACCACAGTTTTGTTAGGCTACTTCAAATAATAGTTTACAAAGAAGTATTAAGATAATATTTTTGCAGTGTACAGACCTAAGCCAACAACAGCCTTTAAAATGACTTTAAAAAAATGCATTATATAAAAACAATGAGGCAATAATGACTGGTTAATTGATAATTATATGGTTTCATTGAGAAATACTTAAAACAGGCCTGCATAATATAATACAAAATAAACTATTTACATATTTACATTACATATTGTTGCAAATGCCTGTAAAGGCAGCCAAAGGCCTGGTAATTGTCACACACTGGATGGAGAGGCACACGAGGATGAGTATAGTGAGCTTCTTTATTTAACAAACTGAAGGCAATGTCAAAAGGTAAGTGCAAAACTCAAAGTTCAATGAAGCTCCATAAACTGAGAAATAAACAGTCCTTATCTTTCCCTTTCAGGAAAATCAATGGGTCAAAGACATCTACGGCATTACAGTGCTCCAAAAGATAGACAATGAGCTTGTAACCTCAAGACCAGACAATGGCTGCATCCGAAAACTTAGGCAGCTGCCTTATGAGGCAATGACTTTGCAGGCAGTGTTTTTGCATGAAGGCACCTCACGAAACTGATTTCGGACAGGCTTCTGAGGCAGCGTAATGGTTTAACGATCTACAAAAAAAAATAGAACGAGTTTTGGTGATAACTAAACGGATATTTAATTACTATAATATTAATTTCTCGCTAGAAATTACATCAAAAGTGCAAAAAGTTAATCAGAAATATACATTTACACACAAACTACCCACCAAACGCAACTTCCAGCCGCCATCTTTATTTTTTTAGCTCAACCGTCTGGGAATGGAACGCACAGGATTATGGGATATCAAAGGCAGCGAAGGATACATCTATGCTGCCTTCAAAAATCGATCAGATGAAGGCATCTCACGAGACAGGAAGTGAAGCTCATTTTGGATTCGGACATGCCTTGATGCCTTCCTGCCTTGGAATGCTGCCTCCGAAGGCAGCATTTTTCATTTTTCGGATGCAGCCATTGAACCTGTGGATTGAGTGTTGTTTTATAGGGAGCTTGATTGGCCGCAACAGGTGAGAAGGATTCCCTGATAGAGGTCAGGTGTGAGTGATTTATGACGGAGTGCATGTGAGTGGCAAAAGGGGAATGCTGGAAAATGCAGTGCAGTTTAACTGGTGACTGTGACAGTAATACACTTACAGAACGATCAAGTCCTTTAATATTGGCCAAACATTTAGGCTAATTTAAATTAATCTTTAATTTTTGGCTACCTTTTTGAGATAGAAATGCTACAGCCTCTATCTTCAAAACATGTGGACATCACAACCCTAAACCCTTACAAAAATTAACCATGGTTTTATCGTAGTAAAACTGCTCAATTTTCTTTTGTGTGATTTTCTGAATAACTGAGACTATAAAATCAATCAGACAACTGTATTAATAAAATAATAACCACAACTGTCTAGAGCTAAAATTGTAATTGTACAATTTAATTACAATTTATTTATTTACTTTTATATTTTGTTAAAGTTCTATTTTGACCCCTATAGGCATCATACACTTACCGACATTGTAAATAGTGACAAACACTATCATACACTATGTGACTGAAGATCATACACTACCAGACTTAAGTTGTTCCAATCACAACAAACTCATGCAGAAACGTGCGCCTTGTTGCTAGGAGACGCATGACAAATTAAAATGAGTGTTCTAAAATCAGCTGAAATTATCAGACATGTTTGATATCCTCCGACTGGATAGAATCAAAGTCTGAAGCTATGACCATCTGAGTCTGTGACCATCATACACTACACGATTTTCTGTGGAATCTGTCAGCTGTAATCGTGGCCTAATGGATAGAGAGTTGGACTTGTAACCCGAAGGTTGTGTGTTTGAGTCTCAGGTCCAGCAGGGATTGTAGGTGGGGGGAGTGAATAAACAACACTCTCTCCACCCTCAATACCACGACTGAGGTGAGACCCTTGAGCAAGGCACCAGACCCCCAACTGCTCCCCGGGCACCGCAGCATTGGCTGCCCACTGCTCTGGGTGTATGTTCACTACTGTGTGTATGCACTTGGATGGGTTAAATACAGAGCACAAATCCCGAGTATGGGTCACCATACTTGGCCACACACAACTTTCCTTTCCTGTAATCTGCAGACTGACTCTGACTTTCCTCAACTAGCGTCAACTTGTTCAGACTGTAAAATCGGGGCAAAAATCATGTAGTGTATTCCAGGCATGAGGTGTTTTGGAAGGTTTTTTCACTTAGTGCGGAAGAGTTTGAACAAAGCTCGAGAATGTTTGTTTTTAAATTTCTTGGTTTTATGGCTTGCCTTGTATGGCATTTACTCATGATGTATTTACTCAAACATGAATTTTACATGTGTCTGAGTCATTGTTCTTTCAGTCTGTGTAGATGCAGTATTACAGAGAAACAGTGTCTCATCCTGACTTAAGCTCTGAAATCAAACCCATCACACCTGAGAGAGCTGGACCTCAGTAGAAATCAAATAAAAAACACAGGAGTGAATCACTTGTGTGATGTACTGAAGGATTCACACTGTAAAGATTAAGGTCAGATTAAGAGAGAGATTAAGGTCAGTGACATTCACATACAAGAATCAGAATGATTAAAATCACTTCAACAGTTTAAACCAAGACACTTCATACCTAATAACCTGTGAAGGGCCTGAGAACATATAGTATTTGTGTAAAATTTGTGTAAATCGTAGTAATTTGTTTGTAAAATGATTTCTTGCTGTTTTTCTCTTTCTAGTCTATATGACTGTGGCATTACAGATGTTTCTTCTTTAACTCAGTCTTTGACAAACACAAAAGCACTGCGGTTTCTAAAAGGGCTTAATTTGAGTAACAATAACATAGGAGACTCAAAGCAGCTCAATGATGTGCTATGAGACTCAAACTGTAAACTGAGGCAAGTAAATATCTCTCTGGTATTAAAGAGATCTCCATTTATGTATAATCTTAGTCAGATTGTAGGAAAACACTGGTGAAATCAGTGCAGATTCCAGCTTCAGCTCACAGCTGTCCAGCATCACATGATCAATGTCTCTGTCTCTTTGTCCTGATTTTATTTTGACAAGCGACACGTCACATTACTTTACACATACTTTACATTCACTATACTGTTAGTTACTAAGACCAATACTAACATGTTTAAACTAGTGGACAAAGTTTATCTAGTAAAAGTTGTATCTAGTTTCAATCAAGGGTTGTAATTTGTATTTACAATACAACATTTGTATTTGCTCTTTGTCATCAGTCACATACACTCATCAGCATGTGTTTCTCCTTTATTCAGTTATAGGCTCTTTCTGTAGTCACATAATTATCTGAATATAACTCATTTTTTAAACTGATTATTTTTAAAACATAAATTTTGTTTTAGAAATCTGTTCAGGGAAAATAATGTCAGTAACTAACTAATGAGGACAGGAATTTCATATTAAATTAATGTGTTGCACTTCATTTTACTTTTTGAATTGAAATATATCAACTAATTACGGGCAAAAACTCATTATTTTCTATTCTGTTTTCTTCCTTACAGTCTAGACCGTGAACAGACTGAAAACTCCATTGGTGTACAGTTTACATCCTGGTTCAAATCTTGGATATCTTGACCCATCATTTTCAGATGACAGATCCACATAAGAGGCTCACTATAGTTCTGTAGCTATGAAGATAAATCGAGGTGTGATATGATGTCTGTATATGTTCATTAAATGTTCTAATATGAGCTTTGCTATTAACTAAGAGTATCAGCCAAAAAAACTGAAAATCACTTGTATAAGTGAAACTTTTGCACATATGCTTCTGCTCTCATGCACTTTTTCTGTGACAAAACGACAGACGGCATGCACAGCTTTGCTAGCAGTAGTTGAGTGTGATAAAGCTAAAACTTACAGGTGCATCACAATAAATTAGAATGCCGTGGAAAAGTTCATTTATTTCAGTAATTCAACTCAAATTGTGAAACTCGTGAATTAAATAAATTCAATGCACACAGACTGAAGTAGTTTAAGTCTTTGGTTCTTTTAAATGTGATGAGTTAGGCCAGTTGTGACCAATCCTGCTCCTGGCGATCGACTGTCCTGCAAAGTTCAGCTCCAACTCCAATCAAATACACTTGCCTTTAATTTTCAAGCGATCCTGAAGACCTTAATTAGGTTGCTTCCGGTGTGTTTGATTAGAATTGGAGCTGAACTTTGCAGGACAGTTGATCGCCAGGAGCAGGATTGAGCAACCCCGATTTAGGCACACATTTAACAAAAACCCACCAATTCACTCTCTCAACAAATTAGAATATGGTGACATACCAATCAGCTAATCAACTCAAAACACCTGCAAAGGTTTCCTGAGCCTTCAAAATGGTCTCTCAGTTTGGTTCACTAGGCTACACAATCATGGGGAAGACTGCTGATCTGACAGTTGTCTAGAAGACAATCATTGACACCCTTCACAAGGAGGGTAAGCCACAAACATTCATTGCCAAAGAAGCTGGCTGTTCACAGAGTGCTGTATCCAAGCATGTTAACAGAAAGTTGAGTGGAAGGAAAAAGTGTGGAAGAAAAAGATGCACAACCAACCGAGAGAACCGCAGCGTTATGAGGATTGTCAAGCAAAATCGATTCAAGAATTTGGGTGAACTTCACAAGGAATGGACTGAGGCTGGGGTCAAGGCATCAAGAGCCACCACACACAGATGTGTCAAGGAATTTGGCTACAGTTGTCGTATTTCTCTTGTTAAGCCACTCCTGAACCACACACAACGTCAGAGGCGTCTTACCTGGGCTAAGGAGAAGAAGAGCTGCACTGTTGCCCAGTGGTCCAAAGTCCTCTTTTCAGATGAGAGCAAGTTTTGTATTTCATTTGGAAACCTAGGTCCTAGAGTCTGGAGGAAGGGTGGAGAAGCTCATAGCCCAAGTTGCATGAAGTCCAGTGTTAAGTTTCCACAGTCTGTGACAATTTGGGGTGCAGTGTCATCTGCTGGTCTTGATCCATTGTGTTTTTTGAAAACCAACATCACTGCATCCGTTTACCAAGAAATTTTGGAGCACTACTTCTGCTGACCAGCTTTTTAAAGATGCTGATTTCATTTTCCAGCAGGATTTGGCACCTGCCCACACTGCCAAAAGCACCAAAAGTTGGTTAAATGACCATGGTGTTGGTGTGCTTGACTGGCCAGCAAACTCACCAGACCTGAACCCCATAGAGAATCTATGGGGTATTGTCAAGAGGAAAATGAGAAACAAGAGACCAAAAAATGCAGATGAGCTGAAGGCCACTGTCAAAGAAACCTGGGCTTCCATACCACCTCAGCAGTGCCACAAACTGATCACCTCCATGCCACGCCGAATTGAGGCAGTAATTAAAGCAAAAGGAGCCCCTACCAAGTATTGAGTACATATACAGTAAATGAACATACTTTCCAGAAGGCCAACAATTCACTAAAAATGTTTTTTTTTTATTGGTCTTATGAAGTATTCTAATTTGTTGAGGTTTTTGTTAAATGCGAGCCCAAATCATCACAATTAAAATAACCATAGACTTAAACTACTTCAGTCGGTGTGCATTGAATTTATTTAATACATGAGTTTCACAATTTGAGTTGAATTACTGAAATAAATGAACTTTTCCACGACATTCTAATTTATTGAGATGCACCTGTAATCACGATACATGGCTCACGATAACGATAATATCACGATTCTGCGATAATCAATATATTTCTAGAAAATCCTATATGATACATCACGATATCTCTAAACAAAATGCATGTGAAAAGGTTAAGTGCAAGTTTTCTTTCTTTATTCAAGTCCAAACTGTTAGAAAACAGCAAAAAAAGTTCTGTAAATCATTTTTAACATGTTGAGTAGTCTAAATTAATCATTTTATTCTTGGACTTATTAAAAGCTTACACTTTTCTTTTTTTCTGTGTGTAAACAAACACATTTAATTGCTTATCAAACAGAAAAAAAAACAACAAAAAAAACTAGATTGATCGATCGATAGATATAATATAAACCTGGTACATTTCAAAATTTACCTGGAGTGCTTTCTCAACCTTTCTACTCCTCTCATCATAAAAACGGAGCCCCACACGAAGAAATAGCCGTTCACATAGTGTCTTTTGCGCGCTCAGGTTCGTTATTTCAAATGTAGACGCTCGGCAAGGATACACACTGCACACTTCTGCGCCGCATTACGTCTCTGACAAGGTTTTGTTTCGCCATAGGTGCAGGTTTGTGTTTCTGCCGGTCGTTGCCCACTGTTCACACTGCATAACGCACACTTGTAATATCTGAGAGAGAGGGAGAGCATCCAGTGTTGTTCACATAAAACTGGACGCACCGGAGAGGCTACTCACGGACTGAATATGCGATCTGCAATAATCTCCATATATATATATATAGCAGTAAAGCTAACACAGTGGCTGGAAATCTGTTTATCCTTCGGTGCCTCATGCTTCCCCATCTTCATAGAGAACGCGGTTCATAGTTGCTCAGAGCGCACTTGGGTAGAAGCTGGAAATGGCGCGGCCGCGACTTCCACGCATTTTTAGACGCTGTGAACAGGGAAATCTATCTAGAGCACCTTATTTTATTAATTAAAATATCGATATTTGGTGCCATATATCGATTATCGTATCGCACTAAGAAGAATCGCGATATATCGCCATATCGATTCATTGTCCCACCCCTAGTACATGTTTGTCAGACCAATTGCAAAATTGCTGTTTACTGAAGAAATTAGATCAATTACAGAACTTCAACAAACCGCATTCTTTTGAAATTTCAGTCTGGTTTTAGGGATAAAAAAACAGTAATGAGTCTGTTCTTTCAAAAATATCAAATGACTACTGTTGACTGGTGATTTAGTAATTTTATTGCTCTTAGATTTGAGTGCAGTGACACTGTTGACACTGTCATATTTGCGTCTTGAGCAGGGTCTAAGAAAGATGTTTAAATTGTATCTTAGCAATGAAACTTTCTCAGTAGTTACTGGATGTTCTGCTTCTTGCAAAGCTCCACTTACCTGTGGTGTCCCTCAAGGCTTCATAAATGCCATTCTTCATAAATTGATTATGACACTATTTTTCATAAATGCTTCATAAATGCCAGAAGAGTCTCAATACTGTGTCTATGAAGATTAATAAATGTGTGATGTGATGTCTGTATTTCCGAATATAGAATCAGTGTTATATATTCAAATATTCTCGACTGAGTGTATCTGCACAAGACAATGAAAGTCTAAAGGTTTTCCTGTAGCTCAACTAGTAGAGCATGGCGCTAACAACGCTGAGATCATGGGTTCGATTCCCAGGGAAAGCAAGAGCTGATTTAAAAAAAAAAAAAAAAAAAAAATGTATGAAACTGTAACTTGAATGCAATGTAAGTCACTTTGGATAAAAGCATCTGCTAAATGCATAAATGTAAAATCTGTCTTTGTAGCTGTTTTAGTATTTATACAGACATGCATTTATTTGATAGCAAATTTAAACAGCCTCATAGAGTGTTACTTTAACAAATTAAATTTTATTTACTTGCATACAGTTTATAGAAGATGCTCAGACTTTTGAATTAATCAGCATTATTGGAAACACGTCATATTGGACTCTTTTGAGACTTTTCAAGCGTTTCAGTGGTTTAATCAATGCAGGTCTGGTGCTGAGCTCTTCCAGCCCAGTTCTTTCTCTAGAAACAAACACTACCTCAGTGTTTGATGTGAGAAAACGTCATATTAATTCACCTTTATAGGGCAAGCGGGCCATCGGTGTTTGTTAAGGCTGGGCAGAGTGGAGCTCAAGAGTCTCGTAAGCCTGCTCAAGCCAGATCAGGTGAAGGCTGGCTTGTTTCTATTTTCTTGATGTATCCAGTAAATCAAAAGGAGTAGGGTTTCTGCAGCCTGTATCTCCAAATTGATGCCTAAACCTTGCATTTACCTCATGAAACATCATGAGTCCCTTTACACAATATCTGCCTTGAACAGGGTCAGTGACCAGAGTTTGCATCAGAGTTTGTGAGCGACTCTCTGTAGACAGAATTGATATTATTCCAGGGAACCATTCAGCTGGGAGCAAAGTTTTTCCATGCCCAGCTGTGATAGATCTGCCAGTGGTTGATAACAGGATGGACTTGACTTTAAAATCTCTTAATGTTCCACCCTCAGGCTGAATAATGCAACCTTTTCCAAACGTGTTTTGCATGTGTTTAGTATTTGGAGCTGAAAACTGTGAAGCCTACAAAATCTTTATCATAAACTAGTGATAAGACCCAGAATCTGCTAAACCTAAGTTTACGGTCAGGAGCCACTAGTTTAATGAGAAGGTGATGCATTACTGGAACAATGATGTCTTGATGTGTAAATGGGAAAATAATAACAGCATTACCAAAATTGTTGTACCTCAATGATATTGATTACAGATATTGAGTCTGGCACTTGATCATGTTTTATCTGGTCATTTAGAATAGAATAGAATAGAATGTGATGTATTGTCATAGTCATTGTGATGTGACCCATACTCAAAATTTGTCCTCTGCATTTAACCCATCCAAGTGCATGCACACAGTAGTGAACATACACCCAGAGCAGTGGGCAGCCATTGTTCCAGCGCCCAGGGAACAATTGGGGTTCAGTGCCTTGCTCAAGGGCACCTCAGTCATGGTGGTGAGAGTGCTGTTCATTCACAATCCCCACCTTCAATTCCTGCTGGTGCGGGAATCGAACCGGCGGCCTTCTGGTTACAAGCCCGACTCTCTAACCATTAGGCCACGACTTTCCCACAGAAAGTTGCTCTACATGGGATATGCTCTACATTTAGGAATTTACAAAACCTTTACTTATTCTGGCCTGGTCTAAAGAGTGATGTTTCTGCTTACTGCCAGTCATTCCACATATGCCAGCAGGCTGATATGCCAAATCAGGTCATTCCTCCGGCCCTGTTGCATTCGATTCCTCTTATGCATAATAAACCATTTGAATGCATGAACACATGCAGTGGTTTTTTTAGAGAACATTGTGATAGTGTAAGACTGTAAATAGTTTATATACTGCTTACTTTCTCAGAGGCTGTAGGGGTTGGGTGCTATTTTATTTTCTATTTCCTCTTGTTTATTGCTAGTTAAGGAGGCAGGGAAGCTCTCTTTATTTTTGTTACATTTCTTAACATTGGTTAACCCACGAATATCCAGTATATTGTCTTTGTTCTGTGGATGGAGCCTCTCCTTCATCAGTCCGGATCAACTAAACTTCAAGTATACCAGTTAAAAACATTAACAGCATGTACCTTTCACTTGTTCCACTCTAAATAGACTAATGCATTTTGTTTAACAATTATAATCTTCTTTTTAACCACCCGTTTTAGAAATTTTGCACTTCATTGCATTGTTTTACGGTTAACAGAAACGTCTGTAAAATTACCGGTTAATGTAACCAGTACTTTTTTTTTATTTGTTTGTTTGTTTGTTTGTTTTTACAGTATACAGTTAAGAACAATTATTTTTGTTTGAAAAGTTCATGTTTTGTTAAACCAATATTACCGGTCATAACGTGTTTCTTCTTAAACTGTTATGGCTCTCTGTTTGTATTTGATTGTTTGCACTATGTCTTGGACTTGGGCAAATGTCTACTAAGTGATTATGTATGAATTGATTGTTTACTTGCTATTGTCATTGTGAAGCATCCTTGAACTTGGGAAAGGCGCAATATAAATTAAACATTATTATTATTATTATTATTATTATTATTATTATTATTAAAGTTGTATAGGTGAAACAAAACTGTATCAGCAATCTTGAGATTACTGTTTGAGAGGAAGCCATGCAGATCTGGCTGATATATACAATCAAGACAGAAATTTTTCTGTTGTACCCTGAGAAAAAAAAACCGGTTAAAATGTTATATTATGTGTATTTAAAGGGATAGTTCACCCATTAAAAAAAAAAAAGGGAAAGAAAGTCCAGGGCCACTTTTTACTCCCAGTCTGCCCCTGATCATTATTGATGGAAAGTAGTGAAGGAATGCCATTTTTATCATATTTAACATTGCACAAAATATAATTGTTTAGGTTAAACTAATAAAATCTTACTGATAAAACTAAAATTGTAAATCAGAACTGGTTTGCCAAGTGTGAATATTTATTTCAGGAAAAGTTGCAAATAGGATTTATATTATAGGATTATTAACATTAAAGACTCTATTTTTACTCTTTCATTAGACTGATGTATGATGAAGGAATATTTTTTATTATATTAGGCTACAGTATGTGTTCTTGCGACCTTCCTTCTTTTTTGTCCTTGGCCGATTGCATACCACCAGAACAATTATGTTATTGTTTAATGTTTGTACTTTAAACAACACTGTCTTTAATAAGATTACTGCCCATCCCACACTCACAAGCTTACAATCAGCGGAAAGAGAGCAGCTGGAACGGAGCCCTTAAAGAGACATGATTATGGAAAAATGTGTCAATGCTTTTGCGTTCGCTCAAAAAAAAAAAACTGCATTTGCTTGCAAAAAGAAAAAAAGTTTGCGTTCCCCCGAGAAACTTAGAGTTTCGTGATAACTAATTATTTTTAGGGGTCAGGCATCACTTGTCCGCACCTCACAGTGATCTGCGCGGCGTTTGCAGAAAGTTGGGCGTTTGGACGGAGAAAGAGCAGTAAGAGCGTCCAGACCAGACACACCCTAAGCGGATGTTCTGGCGATCTGGGCAGCACTGAGGGGGGCTCTGTCACTGCAGAGGACGCGCGCCGTTAAACCAGGCTTTAATGTGTTTGGAAACGCGCGCTCTGCACCGATGACCTACAATAAGGCTTACTATGGAAAATGAAGACGTAAGATTGCCGTTGCTGTTAATCGTTCTCAAAGTTTAGAAACACACAAGCAGCTGATGAAGCTGATTAGCTGAATCTTTTACCAGAGACTGGAATTTGTTTTAGAATCGTACCACCTGACAAGCAACACCGAGCGCTTCAAATACTTCTAAATTATCTCTTAGTGCACGAGACTGCACGTAAGTTTTAATACCTCCTCGATTACAGTTATTTGGTAAAACGGCAGGAATGTGAAGCGAATTGGAATAGGCCTGTTTTTATTCCAGAGCGTTGATTAACTTTTGAAGATCATATAACACATTATTGAGAAATTATTAAAAATACATTATTGAGTTTATTGAAAAGCGTTGCTGCAAATGAATAGGCCTAATACTTTTCTGAATGTTTTCCCCTCCGTTTTCTCGGATTCATTTTAGGCTGTTGGTTTGTGATTATGCGAAATCGATTTTTTTTTTTTTTTTTTTTTTTTTTTAAATCAGATCGTTATATTAGACAGATGATGTACCCCATTAGCCTATATAATAAATGTGCTCTCATGTCATTTCGTTTTTGTCAAAGAAGGATGTGACAAAAATCAGCTGTGACTAAGTAGACTATTTTGGTTCACATATAGTAGCCTCTACATATAATTCATTATATGTTTTATATAACCATAATAATTCACAATTAGAAGGCTAGAAGCATTTGACAATAATAAAACAGATTGTGGAGTATAATGATCAAATGAAAAAAGGACTCCAAGTAATTAAAGGTTGAGCAAATATGAGTATTAATAATGTAAACTGCAATAGAGAAAGTAATAAATAGGCTATGCGTTTTAGTTTTTAAAGTATTTATTAGCATTGTAGTGTACTTATCTAGTGCCATTTGTTGTGTAAAAAAGAAAGTTAATTAATCTAACAGATTTTATTTATTTATAATAGATTAATGAAATTGTGGATTGTGGACATGAATGTAAACACGAGTAATGACAGTTGAAACAGAATTAGTAAACAAACTCCATCGCACACCTGCAAGTGATAGGTGCGTAGGATAATAGAACCAACCAGGTGGATCGTTTTAACAGACAAGCAATTCCCGCACACTATCGTAACTTGCAAAGAAGTAATATTTATTAACACAACGTTTCGGTCACACGACCTTCATCAGGAGTATACAAATATTCAAATTCATCTCTTTTAAGATAAACACATGACCAATTAACAAAGCTCCATCTGTAAACAATTAAGCTCATTAGGAGTATAAATTAACATCACATCGTAGACAATTACAAATTATGATAGCAACAACAATCAACAAAGATCCCACTGCAAACTAACAAGATCACCCAAAATACATAAACAGCACA
>JAFVLL020015715.1:0-32137 GCA_021397915.2 Tor tambroides | reverse complement strand
TTTTTTTTTTTTAAAAAAAAAAAAATAAAAAAAAAAAAAAAAAGACAACTGCATGATGGACATTTTCTATTAATATCAGGAAAATAATAGTATTTGATTGTAAAGAGACTTGTAAAGAAACAATGCAGCAAAACCAAGAGGAAAAAAAAAAATTGGTAATACTGCCAAATTGATAGTGATGTGAATAGAACAAAAAATGTAGCCATAGTGCATTTATTTAGCATAACAAATAGCAATCAATATGACATACAAGTTTTTCATGAACAGTTGAGACTTCAATCTCAACTGAATCTCAAATCATTCACAAATCGACAAAAATCAATGAAGACAAATCAAATAAACTAGTACAATTAAACAATTAATATCCATTACTGAAATAAATTGTTTGCTTCACTGTGCTTAAAAGTCTTAGGCCATTAGTATTAGGCCACTAGTTTTAAGACTTGTGTATATTAATTAGAAACAATTAATCTTTTAATCTAAACGGTACAATTTCCTAAGCCAAGTATTCCCTCCCTAAGTGCTGTGCAAGTATTAATATCAATATGAAGCTTTCATTTTTCTTTTATTAAATAAATATATAATAACTGTTTCTATTTCAGCAAAGAGACCTACTGTTATAAAGAAGATTCCAGGCACTGCAGACTTCATTTCAAGTCAAACCCATTACCCTGTATCACATTCATGCCAAAATCAATAGTACAACAAATGATTTGTCCTAATTACAAATGATGCCAGTTGAAAAACAAGGGTGCTATAACACATTTCAGTGCTTCCGAGTAAAGATGCCTTAGAAGAAATTGTGAGTGCAGGAGCACGTAGCACTGCTTTGACGTTTCTTTCATCATATCTGAATGCAGCCCACCAGCTAGTTAACTATCCTCTCTTACCTTGACGCTGACTGTAAGTGAATACAGGGGAATGTTCATACAGTATTAGCAGACAAGCAGACCAGGCGGGAAGATACAGAGGTCACAAAAACGCTGTCAAAAACCATAAATCACAGAAGAGCCATCACACTTCTGGTTTGCTAGTGCCTCCTTCCTACTTGCCTGCTCTAAAGCAAGCAGGGCCTTCAAATCTGCCTACACAGCACTGCAGTCTCTCAATGAGCTTTCAAAAGGCTCAAATCTGTGGACAAAGCTCAGGTCAAGAATTGGTGGCTGAACTTACATTTCAGAACACTTAAACTAAAGATTGTCGGCATGGAAACCACTTAAAGTTCATCTTTATTGGCGCAATAACTCTGCTCTTGAGTCAAGGTCTACAAAATAACATTACTTAGTCATTTTAGCTGCTTTCAAAACTATTTTCAAGGCAGATGTTTTGATTTTCTTAATTTTGGTGAAGGTTTTTTCCTGAGCTCTTAAAGGGTTAGTTCATCTAAAAATTGTCATCAATCACCCCCATATCGTTCAAAATGATTTCCACCATGTTTGAAAAATAAATTAAGATATTTTAAACGAAACCTTAGCGATTCCTGTCCTTCAACTGAAAGTCCATTCCACCAAAATGTCCATGCTTTAAAAAGTTGGTAAAGAGCTTGTAAAAGAAATAAATATGAATTGAGCAATTTAATCAAGTGTTCTAAAGACTTTATATGATGAACAGATTTAATTTAGGCGCACACATGCTCACTTGACGCATGAGAACCAATAGGTTTGCAACAAGCACATGCAGATGAGCTTCCGTTTACCAATCAATGTTAATGTGTGAATTAAGCCTGTTCATCACGCAAACGATCTTCAGAAGATTTTGATTAAACAGCTTGATTCATATGATTTACTTTTACAGTGTTTCAATGGGGGAGGAGGGCAGAAACATCTTAGGTTTCATTAAAAATGCCTTAATTTGTGTTTCAAATATAAACAAAAGTAGTGAACTATGCCTTTAAGTATTAGACTTCTTGATTTCTGGCTCCAATCAAACTTTGCTTTGATCATTTAAAGTTGTCCCTGCTAAAAAAAAACAAACAAAAAAAAAAAAACAATAGAAGCCCAATAGAAACCACCACAGAAATTCCAGTGGTTTCCAACACCATTATAAACCATTAGATTTTTCCAGTAAAACCATTACAAAATTCCTTTTTGTAGTGTGTTTTGGGCATTTTTCCAATAGGATTTAACATCCCACCAATAGAATCCATCACATACCAGTAGACACCATTATAGTTTCCATTAAAACCAATACAATTATAACCATTAAATTCATTACATTTTCTATTGTGTTTTGGGCAGGGTTCTATTGTTTTTTCCTAGCTATTTTGATTTTGTCAATTCTATACTTAAGATTAAGAATAAACAATTTTGCTCAAATGACTCACACTGACTAATTTAAATAAACGCTCACTATCAAAATGAAACAAGATTCAAAGGTCACAGATCATTCATATTACAATAAAATTGGTGAAGTGATATTTAGACATTTGCCCTTTATTTAAAGAGAGAGAGCAAGAAATAGGACAAGAACTGATGAGAAGGAGAGTAGGGGAGCAGGATCAAGAAATGTCACAAGCCCGACTCATACTCATTAACAGCATGAGCATCTGTTGAAGCTCTGGCACATGTCACACATATGGTGACATCAAAGTACTGAAAAATAAGACTTGGCTACATCAATAAGTCACTAGAGCAAAAGTATAACTGAGAGGGTTAAAGACCCTAATGCTAGAGCTTGTGTCAAACTTCACTCCTGGAGGGAAACTGTCCTGCAAAGAGCAGCTCCAAACAGCTTCAAAACACCTGCCCGTAAGTTTCTAGTAATCCTTAAGACATTGATTAGCTGCTTGAGGTGTGTTTCATTAGGGTTGGGCTAAACTCTGCAGGACACTGGTCCACCAGGACCGAAGTTTGACACCCCCAGTGCCTTGTTGATAAAATAAACTGGTCTCAAATGCTTGTAGATGGATGAGATGATCAAAACAAACAAACAAACAAACACGGCAGCACGCATGTTCTTCTAACAGTGGCTTATTTGAGGAACAGCATGACCTGAACCGGTTATTATTTCTATCTGTTATCAGACTGTGACACAGACGTGTGAGTGAGAATGCCATGCTAATGCTGTACAGTGTGACACCTAGGCAGTGTTGCAGACCTCATAGAGGCTGTGTGAAAAACTAATTGCACGGGTCTCTCATGAAGGAAGACACTGCAGGTTTTAGACTTTGCTAGAACACTTTCCAGTCCAACACCAGCGGATCTACTCATTATTTCCAGTTTGGATAAAAATATCTGTATCACTTCTTAAGTGTGTTCTAAATGACGCACTACATACTGTGTACTACATACTGTCATACTACGCACTACGTACTCCACTGTCTAGCTCAGGGTCTCCAAACCTGCTTCTGAAGAGTTACCATCCTGCAGAGTTCAGCTGCAACCCTAAGCAATCTCACCTGAACCATCTAATCAAGGTCTTCAGGGTTTCTTAAAAATAATTGACAAATGTGTATTGAAGCAGGGTAGGAACTGAAGTCTGCAGGAAGTTAGCACTCCAGGAGCAGGGTCAGAGACCGCTTGTCTAGTTTAGATATTAGAAGGGTAGTATTCATCTCGAATGCACACAGTTTTTATTAAGAGGAACTATATGCTGTTTCAGTCAAAGTTTATGTAATTTGATAATGCTAGCTTTAGTAAAATAGCCAGAAACTGAACAGAAAATTTTTTACATCTTACAATTTTATCTTACAGGTTAATGAATCTTATTTTGTCCTATAAAAACTTCAGTCCAATTAGACAGGCAAATTTTGCTTGTAAAATTTCTAAATTCATGTGGTTGTATAAAACATCTCCAGAAAACTCTAATTTGAAAATAACATGCATTTTTATTTTTCAACATTTAAATCCAGCTTCGAACCTCAGAACCTATTTTGGATAACATCAAAAGCGGACTATAAAAAATCCACAGATTGAGGGGGCTGGACAATACCATCTGCATAAAAATGAAACCTTGCATTACCAATATGAAAATTATGACAATGTATATACTGAATAATAATAACGGCCCCAACACAGATCTTTGTGGAACTCCCCTAACAACCTCCAGAGCATCTGACTGAACACCTTCTATCTGTATACATTGGGTTCTTCCCTTTAAATAAGCAATGAACCACAAAATAACACTTTCAGATAGACCTACCCATTTTAGCCTATTAACATATATTATATAATATATTTATATTTATAGTCCACACGACAAAATGGTGTAGAATAGGTATGCGCCAAAATTTCTAAAAAAAAACAAAAAAACAAAAAGGAAAATAATAAAAAAAAAAATGTATATTCATAAAGTTTAGGTATAAATAAGTAATTAGGGGTCTCTAAGATTTTGTGAACTACATACATGGTGTTTCACTACACAAAAACAAAATATGCCACCAATGATACATCACTCCACTATAATAATCTTTTCTTATGTCTCACCTCTAATTGGTGAGAAAAACAGGTCTACTCTAAAAGTGTAGCAAAACCAAGCCGCCTGGACCAATTATCTGCGTGGTGTGCCACAGAAACAGCAGTTGTGGCTAGCTAGATAAAAATACATTCTTACATATACAATAGAATTATGATGTAATTCATGCATCTGAATTACATGTGTTTGTTTTTATCATTACTTCTAATCAATTATTGTATTTCAATCATGAATGGTCCAGCAGTCAATCCTGATTCACAAGTGTCACCTTGACCAATGTGTGGCATTGATATTAAGCAGAAAAGTGAAAATATGGATTCAAAAGTGTTATTCATAGGGCAAAGTTTAAGATGAAGAGCATGGGGCTCTCACTTTGATCTCAGCAGGTAGAGATGAAGCTGTCCACATAAGCTGGAAGAGACGAAAGTCACATCAAAGTCACAAGACTCATCATCAGGTTTCCCTAATGCAATCCTTCAGAATATGAGCCTTTCACAGTTACTATTGATAGATCAAAAAACAAAAAATACTGTCAAAAAGCCATCAATAGTTTTACTTGGATTACACAAACACTTGAGAAGAGTGAAGATAGTGGCCAGACTTTCCTCTCTGTGCCAAGGCGGCATTCAGGTGTGAGAGTCTCATGAATAATTTATGACAATCCTTCTGCCTTAATGATTCAGCACAACAACTTTCACCCTCTCCTCGCTGTGTGTAGAAGTTACAGTAAGCTGCACCAGCCAAAGTGAGAAATTTTTCACAGACAGGCTCTGGGAAAGAGTTTGTTATCTATAGGATCTCTGTTCAGTCTTTATCTTTGAGATCATCTCTCTCACCGCCAGATCAATACCTTCACAGCATGCAACGCCGCCTCTCACAACAGACAGCTGTTACACAGTGACTGTCGTATTGGCTTTTCTGTGGGATTGCGAATATGATATGTTTGTTAAAATGGCTGAGCTTTATATTCAAGTCCTGGTAGTGTTTAAAAAGTAAGTCGTCTGAATTGAGCACCACTATCAAATCACAAAAATGGCTTCTTTTTGCAGTGACTCTAATTGTTCACTGCTGCTTGTACATGCAAATAACCATATAAATGACCAGTGTTAGGTAAGCAAAATGAACAGGCCTATCAGCTTTAAAAAGAGAGGAGAGACCTGTTCGTATCAACACGAATGTTCCGCACAAAAATTTGATGCGACTTTCACATGCTTCCATAAAAGTAGGTGTCACTTTTAGAAAAGCAGAAATACTTCAGTTATCTGGTACACAAAGAGTTTCTGACACCCTTTTTGTCATTCAGAAGTAAGGAAGTAAAAAGTATAGTTTTCTGCTCAGATATATGTATTCATTGCGTTTAATCAAAAAAAAAAAAAAAAAAAAAAAACACCAAATACAGCAATACAGAGACAAAAGTGCCTGTTCTGGATTCTTTCTTTGTTATACAGAGGAAATCAAAATTAGAGAACAATCTATAAATACTTGATTTTTTTCTGAAATATTGTTAAAACACTCTCCGTCCACAATAGCATTTTCAAGTGTTTTCCAAAAGATCCTCATCCACACTAAAACGTCAGAAAAATGTTCAACTTGCTTTACTGCGCATGCTTAAAGCCTCAAAAGAGCTCACTGAGATGATACAGATGGAACAGATGTGATATGTACAGGACGCAGTCACTCATGATTGTATGTCTGATCTAAAACACAACTGCCCTCATGTTTTACGGCAAACAGCAATCCCGCGTAAATTTTCAGTCATCTTTGCAGGACTGTTACATGCAGAGTGTACAAAGTAACAAATCAGTAGCAATAGTGTGAAAGTGAATCGCACATGACAGACAGTATAAAAATACATATCTATTGGTACAATGTGTCACATGAGTCATGACTAAACATGCGTCATCGTTTTCAAAAGCCTCCGTTTTCACAGTCCACACTACAACGAGAAAACAGCATTTTCAAATTTAGCCACTTTGGAGGCAGTCTTCAAAAAAAAAAAAATTTTCCTCAACAAAAATGCTGTTCCGGTGTCGACGGAAGGCCAAAATGGAGAGAAAAAGTCAAAAACAAAAACGTATAAGTGTGGACAAGGCCTTGGAGGTGCCCGCCAGCAGTCTCACTGAAAATTGGAGGAATGCTTCCAGTTAAATAGGATTTGTCATATGTGACCTTGGACCACAAAACCAGCCATAAGGGTCAATTTTGTGAAACTGAGATTTCTAATAAGCTTTCCATTGATGTATGGTTTGTTAGGATAGGACAATATTTGGTAGAGATACAACTATTTGAAAATCTGGAATATGAGGGTGCACATACATGCAAAATACATGCAAAAAATATTGAGAAAATCACCTTTAAAGTTGTCCAAACAAAGTCCTTAGCAATGCATATTACTAGTCAAAAATTACAAAAATGAACTTTTGATATATTTGCGGCAGTAAATTTACAAAATATCTTCATGGAACATGATCTTTTCGTAATATCCTAATGATTTTTGGCATAAAAGAATAAATAATAATTTTGACCCATATAATGTATTTTTGGCTATTGTTATAAATACACCCGTGCGACTTATGACTGGTTTTGTGGTCCAGGGTCACATATAATTAAGGAAATTAGCACCAGGTGCCAGATTAACCCCAATAACTTGGATGTATTGGTAAGTATTCACAAATTTTTCAGAATATAATGAATTTATGAAATATGCTTAAAAAACTGCCCTTCTACTCCTGTTAGGATAACTTCAAATAGGACTAAGCAGTGACCTTGACATTTAGGAAATTATATAGGTTGTTCTCTAATCTTGATCTCCACTGTATACTGGTGCTTAGCAAAAAAAAAAAAAAGTCTTTAATTTGTGAGTGTCACTCATTCACGTTTTATAGCACCAACTCTGGACATGTGACCAAAAGAGCTAATCTCACTGGTTGGCCAGTTTTATTCACAGGGCAATGGAGAAAAGATTAGAATATCCATTGCATTGATAACATGCAAATGTTTGTGTTGGTCTGAACAGGCAGGCTACACTAACAGCTGTTCAAATTAAAGGGATCAAGTCATGAGAAATCAAATTTACATTAACACACCATAAACCCCACCCACTGGCATTCAGTCACGTGATGGCTGACACTTGTCTACATTGAACGCTCGCATCGTATCATGTCTTAAGCAAATAGAACCAATTATATTCACTTTGACGCATCCAGTTTAAACAGCTTGTTGTTGTCACTAAAGATTTCAGAAGGACCCCAGTGTCAGGAACAAGCGGATGATTTATTTTTAATGGCGTCTCGGGTCAGAGATTTATGTTTGTTCAGAGCTTCTGACTACATACTGTTTTGTAAATGAGGGAGAGTTTTAGGAATAAGCAAACCATAAACAAATTTCATAATGCTTTATCTGTAAATGATGACTTTATATGGATATGTTTTCAAAAAATTATTCTGTGCAACAGCGAGGTCTGTTAATAATTTGTTTTTATGTAATAAATAAAATTCTATGAAATGTTTACCAAGACACATTTGTTGTGGACTGAACAGCACTTAAAACAGCAAATTCATCCATCACTTAACAAGCTGTGCGCCCATTCAAGTTTAATTTACATAAAAAAAAAAAAAAATCAGACTGTCTCAAAAACAATTTGCCAAAAAGCCCTATATGTTCAAAACAACAAAATCATGACTTCTTGGGAAACTAGCACAAAATGGAAATGGAAGGTGTAGCCACTGGCGAAGCAACTGTGGCTCTTATATTAATGTAATAAATTACTTGTGGTTTAGAACATGCAAACAAAACGCTCTGATGAACTTCATTTTTGCTAGCAATCGGCAGCAGATGCCTTCTGTCTGGGAGCAAAGCATCTGAGAGTTCTGGAAGGTAACAATCAATCATATGAGTAATTATTCAGGTCACATGATTCTTTGATGTGCTTCATAGATTTAGCAAAAAAAGCAAGAAAATAATTACATAAATATTTATACATAATATATATTGTATAAATGCTGGTGGAAAGACTAAGATTTATAAAAAACTGCATCTTGGTCTTTCCATCAAGCATTTAAACAATATATACAAAAATATTGGCATAAAAAGCTTGTGAACGATTCAAGCTTCAAGAAGGATCTTTTTGGTCAAGTTCTTCTCTGAAGAAACTTTTTGGTCAGGTTATTCAAAATAAATTGTTTATTCCACAAAGTTCCGAAATCAATCAACTTACAAATTATCATTTAAAATACAAACTGACAATTTTCCTATTCAGCCCATGTCATGTTAATAATTTTTCATTATGTTGGGCCTAAAGACAACCTGACGCAAACTCAATTGAGAGGTTCAGCGTTGCTACTAAAAACCTCCAATTGTCCATTACTACCAGTGTGTATGGTCCACTTGCTCTCCCCCGACAACAGAAGTGTGATCAGTGGACCGTGTGAGGCTGCAGACGTGAGAGGCCGGCTGGAGTGGAGGCTGGGGTGATGTGTGGGTAGTGATGGAGAAGTGGATGTTTGCAAGAACATACTCGCACATCAGAAAAGCCTCTGGCACGGGGCACCAGGACGGCTGAGCGAGATGAGAATGGAAATGAATGATCTCAGACGAGCGCTATTCTTGGGTCAGCACTGCTGCTATTAATATTCAGCTATTCTCATTTAAGCGATATTAAGGATAATTAATTTCAGCCCCGAAAGAGACTCAGAATTTCCTTATGGGAGCCACTGATAAGTGGATTGCAGCTGTGAAAAGGTTTAAAAGATTGGATTAATGAAATCGTGTGCAGCAGGAAAACATACGCAGTGCAAGAATGAAAAAAAATCTTTAGGTTGCAGGTGAAACCCCTGGCGTTGTGGAGCAGTGCTCTGGTGGGCTATGATTCTACATCCAGGCAAGCTGTATTATTTGTCACTTGATTAATCTAAAAGCAAGACTTCTAGGGAAAGATTAATTGAAAAACACAGGGAGAGGGACAATTAAACAGAGGCATACAAATACACAAAGGGAGTGAAAATATTCGGTTCAAGTCATTAGGAAGACAATACTTGAATAATACCATGAATACAAATGCAAAATAGGGCATGAACAATACATATTTCTATACATTTATTATTTTTTTCAGGCCCTATTTTGTATTGTATTCATGGTATTATTTGAATGGCTCTAATGATTTTTAAAAATGGGGCACTCAAGTTTTCTGAAAGTCTGGATAAACCTACCAAAAGTATTGTTTCAGCAGTGTTAATTTTGACAGCAAATTTTGATTTAGTTTTAGTCATAGTCTTTTGACTAAAATATCATTTAGTTTGTCATTTTAGTCATGTGAATGGTTTTAGTTTTATTCTTGTTTTAGTTGACTAAAATAAGATTTTAATCGACTAAATCTACAGTAGATTTACTCAACTGAAATCTAATGGGTTTAGTTAAATTGTAATGCATTAAGCATTTATCTAAACTTTCCGAACTCAATATATATTCCTGGAGAAAACCTCTTCATATGAATGATATAGGATATTATGCAATATAGACACATTTAACTTGTGACACATAAAAAGAAACAAGAACATGGTCTTCTTTTCAAGGACTGACCAATGATTATATAGGCCTATCCATTCATCAACAACTTACATTATAAGATTCTTCATTCTTTAGGCTCATTTATTTATATAAACTACATTAAGATTAATCCAAAAGTGACTCAAAAGCAGTGACTGATTTTCTCTGTCTTTTGTTGTTTGATTAACATTGACACAGACAACAGCAAGTAAAGTAGGCTGCTGACCTTTTAAGACCGAATGTACGGATCCACTATACTGATACACATTTCATATTTAACCAAATGTTAAATGAATTCAAGTGCGATAAAGACACAAGAGAACTGAATTCAGTACTTGTGTAATGTCTGAGAGGCGCTTTTTGTGTTCGCTCAAAATACCAGACAAAGTTGTCTTCTTTCATGTTGTCACACTTTTCCAATTTATCATGTCTGCTCAGTGCAATCAGTTGAAGGTTGGCAAAATGAATAACAGAACATTACTGAAAGCTTAAAAGCAGTTTATTCCAGTTACAGATGTTCATTTGGATCTCATTACATTTATCAAAGGCATTTTTCAATATGGATACAATTTAACCACACAATTGCATCTTTACGGATGATAAATGTCAGTCAACAGAGTAGAGATTCATATCATCCTCACAATCAACTGTGCAACTTGAGCACAAATTTACTATTAAAAAAAAAAAAAAAAAAGATGTATTTGTTTCACTAATAATATTTTGCACCATAGTTGTAAAGCACTTTGAAGAACCATATAAATAACATGGTATACATGGGCCTGCACAATACTGATAAAAATCTGACAGCAAGCAGAAATATATAGTGTACTCTGCAAACTGTCAGAAATGTGCACTTCCAGTGTAGACAGCTCAGTTGAATATAATGAGAGCCATTAAGTTCTGAAGAGCCTAGTGAAAACACATCGTGACTAAGTAGTTTACAGTTGCCAAGCAACTTCGCAAATTGATGCATTATTATTAAAGAATTCAACTTTTGGTTTTACCCCAAGTTTCATAATGTAAAACATCTGTTTTCGCACATGCCAATAAAAAGAAACGAAAAAAGAAAAGAAATCTCATTGCTGTGCTCAAACATGAAAAACCAAGTACACTGGAAGAATGATACCCATTCCAAAAAAAATAAAGGTATGTTCCCTTGGAATGGCCCAGACAAGTTTTTCCTCAGAGCTGTAGTCTTTGTGATAAGGCTGAGGGGAAGTCTCTGTGGAACAATAGAGTAGAGTTCACAGTAAAATGAGAGGCAGCTGTCAATCATCCATTCCCTTTTTAGCTCTCTAGCCTTAGTAAACACAGCTTTGCCAAGGAGACCCGCAGGTTGAGCAGGGAATCCACTACAGAACAAGAGGCATTCCACTCTTCGGATAAAGGGGGAGGAGCAGAGAGGGAAGCGAGTTGGAAAATCTATTCAGCTGTTCCCACACTGGGCTCTATGGGTTTCCTGCTTTCAGATTTGGTCTCTGAGTGGCTACAACCCACTTCTTTCAAAAGGGATTTCTATTCAGAAAGAGGTGGGGGGCTGTGGCAGCCACATATTGGCAGACAGCAAAATACAAAAATTAGAAAGTGACCTTTTATTCTACATGTTCCATCCATGCCAAAAAATGCAAAACTGAATATTCATTCTATGCGACCTACTCTTCCAAGGCCTCAGAAGAGACTGAAGGCCTTTTAATGTACGCCTGTGACCACTGTTCTATAAACAGAGGACACTGAAAGGGTTAGTTTGCCCAAAAATCCAATTACTCAGCCTTAATATTGTTCCAAACCTTCATTCATCTTTGAAACACAAATGAAGATATTTTTTAATTAAACCTGAGAGATTTCTGTCCCTCCACTGAAAGTCTGAACAACCAAAACTTTGATGCTTCAAAAAGTACAAAAAAAAGACACTGGCTCTTGTAGAAGCTGTTCAAAAAAAAAAAAATAAAAAAAAAAAAAACCCATTCCAAATCAGCCATCCACATTTAGTTTTTCACATGAGGTTTAGCAGTGGGTAAATATGAAATTACAATAAAGAGATCAAACAACAGGAAGTAAATGGAACAAAGTTGTTCTCAAGAATCTTGCTTAATTTCTACTAACTGCCTCAAACATAAAGGATGCACCAATATAATACTGACAAGTCAATAATTATGTTGTGGTAGATCCCAATAAATGGCTAATATAAAAATTTTATACTACTGTGTATAAAAAAAATTCTAAATAAAATGGGCATTAATTTGCATTATTTTAATGTTATGTTTAGTTTTTAAATAAAACCTACCCCGTTCAGATGTCCATACACAAATATGAACATACACAAACAATTGACAATGACCTAAATATCACTTTCATTTACAATACTAAATGCTAAAATTCAGCATTAGTGACTTACTTTTCACGCCATCAGTCGCGGGTGCACTCAAGCTCCGAGGATCTCCCGTTCTTGCGTCATTTTGAGACTTTTGAATCAGTGAATTGTTAACTGGAGACTCACTCTGACCAGATCATTTGAATCAGTAAGTTGTTGACTTGAGAACAGCTGCAATCTGCTCAATCTAATTCACAAATGAATCATTCAGTGCGATTTGCGAAACGATTTAACAGGCTCATTGAAAATAAACAGCTTGTTCAGGATCAGACACCACTATCACGTCTCGTAGTGCGTGACTATTTCGCCAGATCAAAATGCTTTTATGAAATGTAGTGGAGTAAAAATACAATATTGTGCTTTGGAATGTAGTGAAATAAAAGTTTCCCAAAATAAAAATACTCCAGTAAAGTACAGATACTTAAAAATTGTACTTAAGTAACAAAGTAAAAATACTTAGTAACTGTCCACCACTGTCCATCATATTTGTCATATCAGCCATAACATCAAAATAATAACGGTACTGGCCAAAACATACAGGTCTAGAAGACAGAAAAACTAAACTTGTATAAGAGAGAAATGTACAAAGGAAACTAGGAAAGTAGGTCATAAACTAAAACTTGTTCAGTCTGTCTCTATAAACTACAAAATGCTATTCCATCATAAACACCTTTTTCAGTGCAACAAGTTCTAGATCCAGAGATGCACTAAAAAAGGGGGGGAGGGGGTCTTGCAATTTTGCCATACTCCCCAGTTTCTACATAACATCTTCAGAGTATACATTTAGAGTATACATTCCTAAAGCCCAAACACACCAAGAATAATAACTATAAAGATGACAGTTACAATTGAGTGGATTCTGATTGGCTGTCAAAGTTTTTTTTTTCCTTCCTGTAGACTGCTATTCTCTTAAATTTAGGAAGTGAGCGTTATCATTTTTTAATAGGTTTTTAATCATCCTCTTCCTTTGCAATTACACGGCTAAATAGCAACATTATTTTTGAGATGTTCCTAATTCAAATAAGATACATTTAGGTCATGTCAAATTCACTCTTTTAAAGCAGCACTTCACCTTTTTTGTGTTTGGGTGAAGTGGGTCAATTACCAGTATGGTGACTGTAAAGATAAACTGCATCCCAACAGAGGAATACATTTACTGTAGTAACTAATGTGACAAAGAGATATCTCACTGGCAGGATCTCGGATTCATTATAAGTGATATCAGGTTCAGGTAGGCACTTACAGAAACATAATTGCTTGTGTGCAGGTGAACAAAGTGCAGGTAACTTCTCAACCAATTTAGCAGTTCCCATGGCAATGGAGTGCCAGCGGGTTGCAGGATAATCTCTAGGAAATGGAGTTGACCCCTGTATGTATTATATTTCTTGGAAGATGCCTGTAAGCAATATGTGAAAAGCTGTATATACCAGATTTCCAGTGCTAGAACACACACAAACCTTACATCAAGATTGCTGTATAGAGATTCTGCCAAGGTGGGTAATTGGACATTGTTTAAAGAGAAACAGAATTTTCAAGTACCTAAAGGCCCTTTTACAATGCGAAAAACTATTTAAAAGAATAGTCAACAAATGTTATATTTACACCAAGAGCAAAATGAACATGTGATGGGCTATGGAAAAACAAAGTAAAGTTTTTACAGATGATAGCATAATAAAAGACTGCATAATTTAACTTTTAATTAAGAAACAATGGCAACTAATGCATCGTTTCCCATAAAATCACATAGAATCACACCTCTTGAATCCAAAGACAAACGCATTGCAAGTCTAAGGTTGGGCGATGTCTACAATGAAACATCGTGATGGACGATGACATCGGGGGGCGGGGTTAGGGGTGTGCCCGAAGTGTGAATCCATATGCAGAAAGGCAAGGAAAACAAATAACACGTTCTACGGAGCCACTAAAGGGACATGGTTAGCTGCTTGCTAGCGGTAGCCGTTACATTACAGTACATGAAAGTTCACTTACCACATACACAGAGTAAGGAAAGATGACACAATGGCGAAAGATTTGCAGATACTGAGCACCACTGACAAATATCTAATCTTGTAAAATGTGTGTCCGTGTGAACGCAAATCTCAAAAGTGAAAGTGAAATGAGAGCGAGCATTCGAAAGCGGTTTCAACGCCATTCATATTAGTAGCGGCTCCCTGATGCCTGCAATTTATATACAGTATAATTACCCAACGATTTAATTGGGAGAGAAAGTATTGAATTTTTTTTTATCATCCCATTTCATAGGCTATTTATTCCCTTTAGAGGTTCCGTAGCACACTTAATTTCCTTTCCGAACACGGTATTGGGATGCGGCAGATTGCGGAAGAGGGGGTGGGGGAGGAGCATCAACATCGTGATGTCCGTCAGCCATCGGCAATGGACGATGGCATCGTCTATCGGCCCAATCCTACTGTACACACAACAGAAAAGCAAGCCAGACCAAAACAAAAAAAAAAATGCACTGTCCTCACAGACCTGTTCTGCATCTAGTCAGACAACACAGGGGCCATTTTCAATTCTCAGAGCATGTCATGAATACCAGGAAAACAGCTGAGAGGTACTGCGGTGATGACAAACAGAATAAATCACTCCATTTAAAAGTCATCAGAGCAAGGTCTCCAATTTAGAGAGCTCTGCTATCAGCCACTCACCCCTGGGCACATGGACAGCAAGTTTGTCCACCTCAGTCCTGAAAGAGATTCCAGTAGCTGACATGGGAATGAATCACCTGCTAAGAAGGACATCCAATCTTTGTGTCTGTTAAAAGTTAACTACCATCACTGCAGAGAGAGACCTTTTGATAAAATGCCAGTTGTGATAAGTGAAAAGGACTTTCTATTAGCAATACAACACTGTATAATTAAAGTGGCTTGATAAAAGGAACAAAGAAAATGTTCTTGAAAGGTCAAGTGAGCATATTCTGCACCATCACCAAACATAACTGCAAAAGTAAGGTAAAAGAACTCATTCTGAAATTACCCATCATAACTCTGCATTTAATAAAGGGGTAGCTCACCCAAAAATGGTTTACTCACCCTCAAGCCGTCCTACATCATCCACTGTAACGGCACTCTCTCGTGAACATTTACAAAGTTTTAAAAATGGATAATTTTTCTTACACAAACGCATCAATTCACTTCAGAAGGCCTTTATTAACCCTCAGGAGCCGTGTGGAGCACTTTTTATGATGGATGGATACACTTTATTGGACTTAAAAATCTCAACAGCCATTTACTGACATTATAAAGCTTGGAAGAGCTAGGACATTTTTTAATACAACTCCGATTGTATTTCTCTGAAAGAAGGAAGTCATATACTCCTCAGATTGCTTGAGGGTGAGCAAATCATGGGGTAATTTTAAATTTTTGGGTGAACTAGCCTATGCCTTTAAAGCAAATCAGCTCATAAAAATATTTGCGTATCGGGTCTAGTATGTTGTTTTGTGTTTTGAAAGCAACCAGTAAAGACAACACTATCTTGCACTGCAAATTCAACAATATTGGAATTTTTAAATATTTTAAATTACACACTTGACCTTTAGTGGTATTTGAGAAAAGCTTTAGCTGTAAATTGAGCAGTAAAATATTACATAAATCTCTTTTCATGTTAAAAGTTGGTCTCTCTTCCAATTAACACTACCTTTCAAAAATACGCAGTCAGTAAGATGTTTTAATACTTTTAATGGAAGTCTGTTACGCTCACCAAGGCTTCATCTGATCAAATGGACAGAAAAAAAAAACAGCAATACTGTAAAATAACTTTTCTATTTTAATATTTTCAAATTTAATTTATTCATGTCTTCAAAGTCTTCAGTGTCACATGATCATTCAGAAATCATTCTAATATGCTGATTTGGTGCTCAATAAATATTTACATTTACATTTATTCATTTAGCTGACGCTTTTATCCAAAGCGACTTACAATTGCTATATATGTCAGAGGTCGCACGCCTCTGGAGCAACTAGGGGTTAAGTGTCTTGCTCAGGGACACATTGGTGTCACACAGTGGATTCAAACCCGGGTCTCTCACACCAAAGGCATGTGTCTTATCCACTGCGCCATCCCACCCCCATTTCTTAGTATTTCTTACTATTATCAATTTTGAAAACAGTTGCGCTGCTTAATAATTTTGTCAAAACCTTCTACAGTTTTTTTTTAATAGAAAGTTGAAAAGAAGAGCATTTATTATATAATAGTACCTTTTGATCAATTGGCTTTGATCAATTTAATGCAGTCTCGCTGAATATAATTATTAATTTCTTTCAATATCATCTATATTATACAACATGCCTGCTACTCCACACCTCCAAATGCATTTCTAACAATCTGGTGAACTATTTGCACAGCATATCCAAGTGATTATGCTCCATATCATTGGCATCAAACTGATTTCAGATATTCAGTCTTTCAGCTCTTTCATCTCTTTGCCAACAGGACAACATTAGGAGAATTTTACGACGGGCAACGTTCACTCTTTAAAGCGGAGCTATTCTTGTCACACTGCATGCAGGCTTCTGCTTATTTCTCTTTGTGAGCTGCACAGCTGGTAGTGGAATGAGAATAAACTGATGTTGTATAATCTATGGCATAAGAAAAAAAAAACCAATAAGAGGCCTGTTGGCAGTGGCTGAACACCAGATTTATAGCTTGACAGTGATGCTTGTAACTTAGTGGAGTGGGAGGCAAAGCTAAGGGTTTTCCATCTTCTAATGAACCATGTCATGTGAGACAACCTAATAAGCATAGTGCAGTGTCTATAAATTCAAAGCCTGCACAGGGCAAATCAGATTTCACTCAGCCCTGGCATCCTAAGCCTCAACAAACGTCCATCACAGGGTTAGAATGGCAGCGTTGCTTTCAATTTAATTAACTCTCCACTTCATGGACTTATGATTAATATTTCCTCATCCATAATGCAAAAACTGGGCTCAATGCTAAATATGACCGCATCATTTGCACTGGTAATGGAGAGTGGCATGTTTATTCATTTATTTTAAAGGTGCCACTATATGTAAATGCTGTCTGTCATGCTATTTGCTTTGATGGAATTCCATTAGGCCTATATATGTGTGTATTGTTTATTTTGAGTGCAAGTGATCAGATTATTCCATAACAAATCAAGCATCCAGATGTTTATCTATTTATCATTTCACAAATACTTTTTATATATTTCTGGAAAAATATACAGCATAAACCAGGAGCAGATATATACATAATATTACTTGATAAAAATATTCACAATACCTGTCATGAACAATAACGTTAAATTCATCAACAGCAGAAGCCACTTAGGCTTATGATCTCACTGGATACATTTGTAGGTTACAGCAGCTGCGTTTATTTCCCCACTTACGAAAAGCCCAAATTAAGTTCCCCACTCCAAATCTTCAATAATTTCCACAGACCTGTAACTCGACTTCTACCCATCTTTTCAGTGTCAGACTAAATAAATGGACTCATTTCAGCTGTTCTGCAGCACGAATGTGTGGATGCACCTGGGCTGCAGAAAACTGTCATGGGTCACTGGAGGATGTGTGTGAAAACACACCAGCTTCATCCAGTTCTCTAGGAACATCAGCTGCAGGTGTGTGGCTTATACAGTAGATAAATTATTTTTGCACCATTTAGGACATAAACAGAAAGTTCTGCATATTAAAACAATCTATGTAATAAATAGTGGTACAGTGAAATAGAAATAGAGATAGTGGTATGATCCACACATTTAGGACCATTGAATGAATGGTATAGCTTCTAGATGGTCCACTATTTCTACTATATATTTTAGATTGCCTCTACTGTAGTTGGTACACTATTTCTACTATATATTTTAAGCTACAAAGCATGCTTTCACTTGCATTCCACTGTATTTTCTAATAGTCAACAGTCACACCAAAAGAATGGCAAATGTGGGTCATCTCAGGTGCGAACCAAACACAAATTTGCTTTGCAAAGTTAATGCATAAGGTTGATGGAACTCCGACTGCATGGTCATGATGCAAATCATGTAGACTCCATATTGAGCTGTTCAAAAACTAACTTTGGAATCAGGACTAACTAGAGGCAATCTTAAGGTGCTATAACATTCATACACTCAAGACAAGAAAGACAAAATGGAGCACCAATCAGCATTCATAGATTTCACTTCAGCTAAAGTCTGTTATTTGTCTAATAATCGCTTACCTGCCTTACACACTAAGCATTATGGTGAGTATAAATGTGTAAGCTGATTATAAACAAAAGCAGATTGGTGAGTAAAATCGGATCAGTGTAAGAGTTTGATCAAATGTACTAAATACCCTGCTGAGTGCTGAGTTACTGTATCTAAACCGTATAAAATAAATCTGCTAGTTTTTTGTTATAAATAAAGGGACAGTTCACCCAAAAATAAAAATTATGTAATTACCTATCCTCACGTCATTATACATTTTGAAGAATGTCTTTTCTGATCAATAACGATGAAAACTTTCCTCAAGATGTCAAGCCTCAACAGAATGCATTAAAAAGTATAAAATTTCCCCTCAAGACTCATGCACTATATTCCAAGTCTCCTGGAGACAAAGCAAAATTTAAATCATGATTCACTGAAAATCTAGCCATCCACCATTGCACCAGTAGTGATGTCCAATTCGTGAAAAAACAAATCACTGAGACAGATGTTCCTAATCAACTGAATAGCAGGGTAGCCCAATTTACAAAATGAATTTTAAAATAAACATAAAATATATTGTCTATACATCAACATCTTTAAAACAATAGCTTTATACTTTTTGCTTTACAGTAAATCAATGTTTGTAATATTGTGACTCACCTTGCAGCTATTTGGTATGGTTCATGGTATATAAAACTGTTTAACAAAGACTTTTATTTAAAAAAAAAAAATTATAATTCCTATGAAAATAATACTTTCAGAGCCAAGGACGCTGAAACAGTGGGCAGGCACTGTTGCACTCTGTTATGGAGCTGAAGATTATAAATAAAATATCAGTCTGTCCCACACAAATCAATCAGATGGCTTCAGATGACATGAAGAATAACACACAAAGACTATTTTTATTATATTTCATTGGTGATTCTGCATCCGTTTGAGGTTTGACATCTTCACTTACTATTCAGTGTCAATGCACCGCAATAGCATTCTTCAAAATCTCTCCTTTGTTGTGTTTCACAGAAGAGACATATAGGAAGTTCAACAAGTCAGAAAAAAACATGAGGGCGACTACAGAATCTAATTTTCATTTGTGGGTGAACAGTTACTTTAAATAAGTTAATGAGACAATGCAAATTTGGTTGTCTTAATGCACTTCCATTGCTAATGTTGTGTTGTGTTATAAAGACGACAACAGCAGCAGACTGTCTCAAACCCTACGAGCTGCCCACCTAAACAGCATTTCTGTCCATAGGCGCGTTCCAATCGATTCTATTAAGAGTCGAACGTGCATGAGGTCCAAAAAGGCTTTCTGGGGTAGGTAGGCAGCTCACTGATGTTTGAGACAGAACCGCAGTCTTACCCAGCTTTGCCCGAGACTCTTCCAGCTTCTGAATCTGGTTCTCAATAAACAGCATCGCCACTCCAAACGCCATAATAGCCAGCAGCTGGAACTTGGGTGGCATCATGATCCTCAGGAGCCCCATCAAAGTATCGGATGATTATCTACATGTCATGCCGTAAAATGTGAATGAGAAGCTCGGATCAATCCGTTACTGGAGCACTAATATCGACTCCGGACAGATGATCTCGATTATGCGCAGAGAACACAGTAAAGTTACGGATGTAGTAACTGAATACATCAGTGCAAGCAAGGGCATTTCAGACGCTCATCTGTTTGCAGAAAGTGGTATTCTGTTAAAAACCAGGGACGCTTAACTCTTGGTCTTATTTGTTGCACATCAGCGCAGCTCCGACCGACCGTCCACTGCTCTCCTGCGTCACTCAACACTGGGATTTTATTCCTCCGCGGACTCAAATGACGCGAGTGGAACGGGACGGCGCTTAAAGCGCCATCTATCGGTTTGGAGATTGACATGAGCAAGTCTTTCACATTGCTCGGCTCAGAAAGACTTGGCTCATGAATATTAATAAGCTTAAATTACTGGATCTCCTTGGGATTGTCACAAGTACACCTTGCCTTATTAATATTCATGAGCTAAATACTGGGCCAAAGTCTCTGGCTGAGTCTTAATGTAAAAAAACAATGCATCAGATACCCTTTTTTCCACTGTACACAGCCAAAAACTGTAAAAGATCTAATAGCAAATCAAATTATAATTTACAATGAAAAACTGTAAATGGATATGCCCAGAATTCCCTCTGGGACACTTTACAATTTAAAGAATTTTGTTTGAATAATTATGTTTCTTCATAGTTATCAGTTATAGGCTAGCCTACATATTTGGGTTTTATCAGAACCAGAATCAGAAAGGGCTTTATTGCCTATGTTCGCGCACACAAGGAATATCTTTTGGAGACAGAAGAAGCTTCCAGTTTATATACATCTTATGTTGTGTAATGAATCTTTATTGCATTAGTTTAGTGTCATGTGTGTTACCATGATGGTGTTTTGTGTTTGCGTGAATCACTGCACCTTCTGAATGTATAATTCTGCTTGGGGAAAAGCTTGTAAATTAACTTTTTCATGATTCTTCATTCGACTTCCTTTTTTAACACCTGCATTATTATGGTAAAGGAATAAAGAAATAGATTTTAGTACTAGTAGCAGTGTGTGTTGTTGGATTTACTGGTTTACGGTTTTATATAGGCCTTTATAAAACGGTTAGTTCCATTCCTCGATTCTGATTGGTCAGCAGCTGTGTTTTATTCACGATACAGCACGGCTATGACCGCTTCACCCAACCGTTCTGTGTATCACTGAGCAACACCCTTAGCAACATAAACAATCAATAGCATCAAAACTGTTTAATGTATTATGTAGTAGCTTGCTATTTATTTAATGAAGTATGAGTGACCCCTGCTGGCGTTATGTTGCATCTTTCATCTTTAATTTTGAGACCCCGCCCTTCCCCTGTCTAAATAAACGCTTCTCACGCATCTGTGTGAAATACTACAGTTTCCGAAGTGAGGAGGGAATATTACTGAATTTATCAGTTTTCTGTTTCAGGTATGATTCTGTATGACCATCAGTTTACATTGTAATGACTCTTGCAAACTCGCGCTGTGCCGCGAATCGGTCTGTTTTAAAACTAAAAGACGGAAAACAGACGATGCTGAGAGATAAGCAGATGTATGTGTGTGAGAAAATATCATATATGGTGTTAAAAAAATAAATGACAGCGGATAAGAGCTCCTATTCTCTGTTTTTATTTAAGCTCCATTAGATGAGGCATGCTCGGAACATTCTCTTGCCGTTTACTGTTGCTGTCAGGAACTATTTTTTAGCGGAAGGACAGCATTTAACGAACTTGCTTCAAAAAAGTAACATTTCAATACATACATTTTGGGTTTTAATATTTTTATTGTGTGGTAACCGTTTTATAAAAGCTAACAAAGGTGAATAAATCACGGCTGAAGGGGTTGCAGGCACTCCGCTTCGCGTCGTGCCTAACAACGCCCTTCAGCCGTGATTTATTCACGATACAGCACGGCCTCTCGTACCTTATTGCTTATATAATTTACAGGGTTTTTTTATAGTATTATTTACAAAATTATTTTGGCAACCACAGATTTTTTTTTTTTTTTTTTTAACAGTGTAGTGTTATTTCAATCTTTTGGGGCATATAAGTTCCTGTGAAACTCATTGAAGATTTATACATAAATATTTTCACAAATTATAAAACAAAGATTATGCAATAAAAAAGTATCCAATGCATAGTTTCTTCTGTTTATTAGTGGTTCTTACCTATGGATTTATGCTTGACATTTCAAATTACATGGCTTGTGTCTTATAGCTCGTGTGATCCTTCTGAAGTGATTTCTAAGTAAGTGATTTTTGCCTGGACAAGTAAAAATATATTTACATTAAATGCAATTTGGTGGTGGGCTCTCTTGAACCTATAAACAATCATCAATCATTAAATCAATCAATTAATAGAAACACTAACAGCCATTTTGTAGTTGATTCAAAATTGTTCATATAATGCTGCCAGGCTGATTGATTGATTGATTGATTGATTGATTGATTGATTGATCATTTTTCCGACTAGATTTGATATACACTCTCAAAACTTCATGCTCTGAAAGTAGCCTGCATACAGACACAAAAATAGGTCTGTATGATTACTTTCTGCAGTTAAATTCAAACTGAAAATCAGAGTGAGAGTTTTGAGAGAAAACAACATTCATAAAATATGAAGAATGAAATACACTTGCTGAATAAAACCCTGTATCAAACCCAACTAAAAACTGTAATTATAAAACTGCATAATATGGTGAGAAGGCCGATTCTGGAGATCTCAGCCAATTATTTTTAGCTTCTGACTCATATTTGCAATTGTAATTCCAGAGTCCACCATGGGAATTATGTATATAAGTACAACTGTATTTTGTAACTGTGCCAAGTGTTGCCAACACACAGCACATAGAGAGGCGTGGAGGAATCCAACTGTGCATGAAATTGCCACCAATCAAATCATCTGGATTTGGCTTCAGCTTAAAATAACTCCTCTTGCCGTCTATCACACAGCAGGTGTAGAGCCATATCATCATGTACTGTATGTATGACTCTCATCTTCCTGTGGCCATAGAAATAGTATATACTGCACAAACTGTAGTATATGATGCAGGTACATATTGGAGCAGCCAATAGATTGCTGCACCTATGTCCAGACTGTGATGTGTTTTAAAAAATATATATATATATATAAATTAGTGCTGTCAAAAGATTAATCGCGATTAATCGCATCCAAAATAAAAGTTTTTGTTTAAATTATATATGTTTGTGTACTGTGTATATTTATTATGTATATATAAATGCACACACATACAGTAGATATTTTGAAAATATTTACATGTATATACATTTATATATTTATATTTTATATTATATATAAATATATTTAATATAGAAACATAACATATTTTTCTTAAATATATACATGCATGTGTTTGTTTTTATATATATACATAATAAATATACACAGTATACACACATATATTATGTAAACAAAAACTTTAATTTTGGATGCGATTAATCGCGATTAATCTTTTGACAGCACTGAAATAAATGCATATAAAGGTGGGTAGGCCTATATACAGTAAGCTATGATTCTCAAAAGTTAACTTTACAGTTAAACAGAGGTCAGAGAATCTATCAAGTTCATTGGACCATGCTTTCATAAACTGAAGGCGCATTCAATGCATCATTCAAGTGCTCTGCATCCTTTGTGTCTTAGATCAGTGTTAGAAGATAACAAAGAGAGCCAGTATGTCTCAAACAGACCGACCAGTAGACACAAAGAAGTGTTTGTCACAGCTTCAGACTTTCCAATGAAGCAAGCAGATGAATATAGATTTTTTTTCCCCATGTGGCTTCATTCAGGGGTAAATGATCAGTCTCTGTTGAAAGAAGCACATTTTTGAGCATTACTTGTTTACTGTGTGAAACTATGAAAAGCATGCGGCTCCTTGAACCTCTCTTAATCCACCACAACCCGCTGTTTCCAAAAAATCAATACCGCTTCCCTCAGTGCTCAGAGCTGATAAGAACGGCTTCTGAATTACTGAAAATTATTTCATACATTTTGGCATTTTATATTCATTTTCATTTCTAAACACAATGAAAGGCAAATGTTTTCTCATTTATACAAAAAAAGGTTTGTTATGGCTTTATTTTAGCCATATCTGGCTTATACACTGTAAAAAAAAAAAAAAAAAAAAAGTTGGGCAAACTTAAAAGTTTAAGTCAACCAGCTTCAGCAGATTTTTGAGTTTTCTCAACTTCTTGTTTTAAGTTTATGCAACAAAAAGTTGAGAAATTTCCTAAAAAATAAGTTGAGAAAACTCAAAAATCTGCTGAAGCTGGTTGCCTTAGTTGGCTCAACTTTTTTTTTTTTTTTTTTTTTTTTTTTTTTACAGTGTATTACATTTTTCTTTTTCATTAAAATCTGCTTAGTGGTCCTAAGAAGGTTCATAGTTTTTCCAATCTTTTAATAACCTTTTTAGCTTTCTTTTTTCCTGCTTACAGTTTAACTGAAAAGCAGAGACTCTTGGCCTTCATGACAACAGAGTATACAAAATGCTTTAAAATTGCATTTGTTGCACTTCAATCAGTGATTTATTTGTATAAGCAATTATTAAACACAGGTTTATATAAAAACAGATTTACTTAATTTAAAAAATGTCCAAATTACAATCTTTGAGCATTTATTGTATTCTTATAATTTGGCTAATTTATTTTCTGGTTGTGTTAAATGTGTGTGTGTGTTTTTTTAAGATTAAAATAAACTTTCAAAAAATTGTTAATAATGCAAACACTTTGGGGCTAGTATTTAGCACAGTCTACATCAGTTGATAAAAATGTTAACAAAGCAATACAGATGGATATAAAACAAAGTTTGCTTTGCACATTTTTACCAACCAACGTAGACTGTATTCAGTTTTTTGCTAATTGTTTTATTTGTTTTGAAATACAGTTTTAGTGCATTCAAATGTCTCATTATAAAGAATTACTTCTACAGTAGTGGAGAAAAATCCTATTTAAATTTTAAAGGTTTAATTAACTTCACAACACATACAGAAATAACCGGTGAAGGGTGAAACCTCCTTTCCTCCAGGTAATGTCTTATGAAAGTAAATAAATAGAAAAAATGCATGAAATGCTTATATGAATTTGTGGATTAATAGCTTTTGATAAAGAAGACACTGCACACTGAGTGTGGGGTGTTATAGACAACCATATTCTGTACATTCAAGGGTTTCTTCAATAGTCTTTAACTGTGCAGTGGAAGTATCAGCCAATACAATACAAGGTCAATACATTCTCATGAGATTATTTGTGATCCATGGCTCGCTGTCATGTTGTATTGTTAAGCTGCTATGTAACTGACTTAAAGTATTATGTGCTATTTTTTTGATATTTTCTCTTCTCTTGTGAGTTAAATTATATTGGCTCTCATTCACTATGGGAAATTGCATGCCTGCAGTAAAATTAACAGTTAAAAGGCACTACTCATGGAGAAAGGAGTAAAACTATAAGGCATAAAGGAGGCAACCTTAAAAGGATTACAACACTAATCAGCAGTAAGGCATCTGTTAAGGCAGTGAGAATATTCGTATTAGCAGCTAATTAACAATGCATTAATCATGCCCAGGCATCCATTATTAACCTCTTGTACTATAACTCAAAACTAGTAATTAATAATAAATGCTTTGGCCTAAATTCTGATTTATTAATAGCAGAGAAAAAAAAAGATCTGAAGTTCAGTATGGCCTTTTCTATTAAAAGTGTTTTACATAACTAAGAGAGAGCCTGTGGGAAATATGGAGTTTATTTTATATCAGTTCCTTAAGTGATGGAATGACAATGACCTCAAGTTCACACATTACTAATGTAAGCAGGATGCATGATGTGTTATAAGCCTTTTTTAATGCAGTGCAATTCCATCATTCATATGTGCGCTCAGTCATTTGGTTAAAATACCAGTTGGTCAATTTTTTTTTACTCAACAGCTATTACATCTGATTCTTTGTTTTGGGGATAGAATTCACAAGCCGTAAATGTGACAGCCAGTCACTGCTCAAGAAAACAAGCATTCATGCATTGGAGTTGAAACCTATAACCAGTAACTGATAAAAAGCACCTTGACAACTTCACCATGTTGTACCCCTTTTCTACCCTATGCATGTATGTGTTTCCCAGTATATTTGACTCTATGGTCATAGAAAATATAATCCCAGTCTGATGGATTGTTGTGAAAAGGAGGCCCTACTGACAGTGAAGCGGATTGTGTGAGAAGAACAGAGCTGGAGAGAGTCACTTCAGGCAAGTCGAGCACCTCATTAAACAGACAGTGAAGGATGAACTTGCTCCTCAGAAGTGGCCGAAGCAGTCAGGCAGAGAGCATGAATGAGATTTAAACATCCCTTAAAGAGTCTGTAAAATCTGTAAATCTGTAAAACGCACAGAAATTCATGGATGATTGTCAAGATAAATTGATTTAGAAGACCTATATAGCAATGTTTTCCTTTGTCCATTCCTGCATAAATTGCTTTGTGTTTATAACTGTTTTGCTGCTAGCTTATTGTTCTAAAACCATTAAATGTACAGTTTCATACAGTATTTTAAATACCAGTTGATTGCATATTGTAAGCACCATCATATTTATTATATTTATTTAATATTATAATATCATATTTTAATATAATATTTATTATATTTATTTAATTATTTATTTGCTTGCTTGCTTGCTTTCTTGTTAATTGGTCGGTCACGGTCAGTGAGGGGAAAATATTCTGCATTTCCCTAATTATTTCTCACCCTAATTATAATTATGTTAAAAAATAAGTGTATTTCAATACTTTAGTATGTTATACTACTGCAATTTGTTATACTACTGCAATTTGCAACCCCTTCTTTTTGCAACCCCTTCTTTTTCAACATAGAAATTTAGGGTTAAAATACAAGGAAAACTTGCCACCATCCCAGACGTGTGCTAGGCTAAATTGTGGCGCCATCATGTGTTCAGTTGCATTGTTGCATGGTGTCCGTATTGTTTTGTATGTTCAAGTTTACAATTTAATCTCTATTCGTTTTTAATTTAATTGAATTTAATGTAATGTAATTGAATTTTTATTTTTATAGGGCACAAGGAATACAAAAAAAAAATAAAAATATATTTTACTCTGTACTCTGTTTACTCATATCTTTTACAAAGATATATAACGACATAGGACGCTAAACATACACACGCAATCCACAATTTTCCTGAAAACTGCCTCATTCTTATCTTTAGTTTTGGCACCTGAGGTCATGAGTCAGTAGTCACCATGGCAACAAGAAACGCTTCTCTCTTAGCCCCTCCCATCCGCAACAGTTGCCAGCTGTTAACTTCTCCTTTCAGTTTGTAGCTTGAAGCTTTTAACTTATTTTTATTATTATTAACTTTTGTAATCAAGACAAAGGTAAGTGTCTGAAATCTCTTTTATATTAACTATTAACTAGGCTACTAGACGTTGCTTTTGTGTACAGTGTATCGGTGTTGTCAACCGTTGATCGCAGAAATAACTGGTTACTTTTTAATGTAGTTATATTGGTATCGTTTTTATACCGCTGTACTGTTATTAACAAGGCTACAGATGGGTCAGTGACGACATTAGATATTATAAATGGGAGCAATCTTTTAAAAATCAGGTTTAAATCATATCTCAAGTTAGTGCGTAGTCTTACAGTTTTTCTCAATTGCTAAAACACTATAACCAGGCTTTTGAACTAAAATTTCAAAACCATAACGCCATTTTTCAAAAAATACACCCATTTCCCTAAACTATAAACACTGTTCCCTGCTTTGACACCTGAGTCAAATTTGGTGAACTGTTACTGCAAAACTCTACACACAAATCCCTACATTTCTCAGTGCTTACACTATGTGGTCATTTATAAAACACTAGCATTCAATATTGTTCACTCAAGTCAGCAAAGTTTGAGCTCAATTAGCACACAATTACCCAAGTGGAAACACTAGGAGTCAAAATTTATCACACACCAATCAGAACCTTCGATGGAGATAAAAGGGCCAAAGTCAGCTTACAGTTCTCTGTGCTATAGTCTTACCCCTCAAGACCTCAAGTCATTAGTTCATTGTATAAATCATTACGGTAAATGCAAAATGGTTGATCTAGTTGTCATAAACTGTCAAGCATATTTTCTACACATTTCTATTAGACTTTTACTGTAATAAATTTGGCATGAATTGTTCAAGTGAATCTTGACTTTCACTAATGAAGAGAATATAGATCAACCAATGATAAACCAGTTCTCTGAAATAGCTCAAAGGTGCATCTCATGAACCTTCAACTGGAAAGCATATACTGTATAGACAGAGGACAACACAAGAGTTACAAATTCTGATAGTGGACTTTCTAATTTTTATTTTTGCCTTTGTGCACATCTTTCTTTTTCTTTTCTATTTCACAATGACGTTGTAATGATTTTGTTTTTTTTTGGTCAGACCACTAGTAAAAGTGCAACTTTGAATCATATCCAGTCTTTTTCAATCAATATCACACATACAGTAATGTGTACATTTGTACTTTTGAAATGGATATGTGGCATACATAAGAAGTGCAGCCTTCTGCATTTCAGTACAGTAACTGTCATCCAAACTGCTGCCATAGTTTACATCAGGTAATACTAACAGAGTGCACTGTTATATTGACAACATGACTAAGCATTTTGCCTATCTTGTTTGTGAACAATGACACAAGGACATCAGGCATGCAAGATGATTTTACCCCCGTTGCCTTGCCAGGGCCAGTATAGCCTGTGATGTTGAAGTGGTTCTCTGGCCTGTCCCAGACCAAAGACGGGATGCTGGGGCAGAATAATTATTTTTGTTGCTGTTTGCTGTATTGTACTGTACTCTACAGTACATTAAATTGAGGAATAAAACATTCGGGGAGTACCACAAGCAACACTTATTACCGGTTTTTGTAGTATTGTTTTGAATTGATCTCATCAGTGTGTAAAACTGTGTTGTAGTGTGTGTGTTTTTGACTGTTTGTGTGTCATGTCTGAGAGCAAAGTTTGATTTTTCAGCAAGATTGAGTTGTTTTGAGTGGATAGCTTCATTTTGACCTGAATATAGGAAGTTTGGGAAATTGAGTTAGAAGTTATGGATTCGTGTTTACTGTTTTGAGAAGACGAGGCATAGTTTCAAGAAATGTGTTTAAGCAATCGAGAAAAACTGTAATTACGTTTAAACCATTTTGGATTGTTTTATTAACTCTAACGTTAAATATGTTAAGTAAAGTAGGCTAAAAAGTGCTAATATACTTTGTTTGCACACACTGCTAACACATTATTTTCCAAAACGATTTCAAACTTCATGGTGATTTTTTTTTTTTTTTTTCTCATTAATATCATGAATTTTGAACCATGAACATCTTGACGAAGTTTTCTTTGGGTTGTATTTGACCTGAACAAAACATTCATTTTTATTTAAAAAAGGTCAAAATATCTGATTATTTTCATTAATGTCATTAATGTTTAAAGCGGTCCTCTATGTTTTTTTTTGTTTGTTTATTTTAATCACATGACAATAAACTGCATCTTGCATCTTGGTTATACACACTGAGGTTGATCTGATTATTTTCTAACCAAAATATTTTATTGCTCATACATAGGCCTACATACACACATACATAATAGTAAGACACAAAAAATGATACTTTTATTCCTAATATTAAGAGAAGTGGATGCTGATTCTGGTGGGAATTAATTCAGTTAGCTGGTCAGTCAGTCAGTCATTAAGACCCTGAGAAAATGTTTATATTACTGATGCACGAAATTTGCCTGGTAAACTGTTGAGATCGTGCAGTCGGATTTACAGGTGTGGCTGGTTGTCTAGAAACCTGGGAAGTGAAATTAGCCAGGTAGTGTGACGGGTTTAAGTTTAAGTCGCAGAGAGACGGTTTACTGTTGATAGGTAACTAAAAGGCATTAAGCTCAGTTCAGACCCCATGGCACTGATTCATATCAGAAAAAGATGAACCCTTACCAAGTGCATTTTCAGGTAAAAATACTTGTATTTGACTGTTATTAAGAAAATTGGTCTTTAAGAAGTATTAGATCTCTTTCAAGACTCAGTTTACAGATTTATATTTGGTTCTGTTCTTATGGCTGATGGACTTACCATGCATGCATGCTAATGTATATTATAGTCTATGTACTACTGCACAGAAAATAAGATAAGAAATGCAGCTCTTGCTCTCTTTCGCACACATTTTATTGTTGACAATTTGGAAAGCTTTTCATTGAAATGACAGTCCTAAAAACAATAGTGCAAGAGTGGCTTTTAGTTGTTGTCATAGAGATGGACTCTTTGACTTTCACAATATGTTGTCTGCCATCTAATCTACATTAATATATTTCCTTCACTTAGCAATTCCATTAGAACAGGGGGGAAAAAACTACAATAATAATAATAATGCATAAAAATATAACTATATATTTTTATATATAACACACACTATAATAAATAATACTACAAAATGTAAAAAATAAAACTAAATTGTCTGCTTTTAGCTTTAAAATGTATACATTGCTATGCATTGTTGGTAGGATATATTTACTGTTTTTGAAAGAAGTATTTTATGCTGACCAAGGCTACATTTATTTAATCAAAAACACAGTAAAACAGTAATATTGTGAAATAATTTTACAATTTAAAATACATTTTTAACATGGTTTAACACATTTTAAAATGTAATTAATTCCTGGGTGGCAATGCTGAATTTTCAGAAACCAATACTCAAGTCTTTAGTGTCTCATGACTCATCATTTAGATATGCTGATTTGATTGTCATAGCTAAACTAAAAATATTGTGTTTTCTCTCCCCACTCAGCCTCTGTTTAGGAATCACCACATCCATTCACCTCTCTATCTCAAACCTTTCACTATGTTGGGCCAGTTCTCCCCTGGTGAGCCCTACAGTGCTCTGTCCACCACACCGGCCTGGAATCCAGCACACCTGCTTCAGCCCTTCCGCTTCCGCTCACGAACTGAGCCCATAGACTGGAGGCGTCTCTCTGCCCTTGACGTGGAACGTGTTGAGCGAGACATGGATGTTGATATGCTTCAGAATTTCATTACGACCGTAACGTTCTGTGCCGTGGAGGGCGAGAGGTGCCCAAACTGTCGAGGACCTGCTGACCCTTCTTTGATCAAACTGCTTCGTATGTCTCAGCTGAGCACTGAGTACCTGCTGCACTGCCAGGACTTGCTGAGCTCTCAGCTGTCAGGACTGGAGGAGCGTCTGCAGGCGGCACTCTCTCTGGTCCAGCGAGGAGAAGAGCAACGAGCAGAACTTGAAAAACATTTGCAGGAAGCCAAACAGGAGAATCGAAGGAGAAAAAAAATGATCGCCACTCAACAGCTCCTCCTGCAGGCCAGTGCTAATAATTATCACAAGGTGGTTTTCTTAAAAATGTAGAACTTTTGAAACTCTTTTAAAACCTTACAGTCATACATACTGTTCAAACATTTGGGGTCTGGATGGTTTTTGTGTGTTTTTGAAGCCTCATATGCTCACCAAGGCTGCATTTATTTGATCAAATCTATATTAAAAACAGGAATATTGCAGAAAGTATTACAATTTAAAGTAACTGTTTTCTATTTTAATGTATTTTAAAATGTCATTTATTACTGTGATGGCAAAGCTAAATTACTCTAGTCTTCAGCGTCACGTGATATTATCAATGTTAAAAAAAAACAAAAAAAAACAATACTGGAAACTGACTTTTTGAAGGATTCTTTAATGAATAGAGTTCAATAGAACAGCATTTATTTGAAATAGAAATATTTTAACATTGTACATTTTTTTACTGTCACTTTTCATCAATTTAATGTGTCTGTGCATAATGAGAGCATTAATATTTAAAAAAAATAAAAATAAATAAATGAAAAATCTTACCAACCCCAAACTTTTGAATGGTAGCGTTTTGAACCTGTAGGCCAGGGCTATTCAATTGGCGGCCCGCGGGCCCAATCCGGCCCGCCAATCATCTTCATCCGGCCCGAGGAAGAGTAGGCAGGTTGCACTTTCTCCTTGAATTGTTCTTGCACTAATTAGTTTGTCCACAAGGTGGCAACACTGGCCCGGGCCAGCCAAAAAGAAAAGGG
>JAFVLL020015712.1:0-10970 GCA_021397915.2 Tor tambroides | reverse complement strand
GACTCTGGCCCATTATCTTCTCATCGATGTCGACACTGAGCCGACAGTGCCGCATTTCAGCCAGAATCGGCCCGAGTGTGCTTGCTATCTGGGCAGCTGATCACGTCGCTACAACGTTCTTCATGGGACTAACTAGCGACGTCTTTTGAGGACGTGCCCACGACGTTACAGGGACGTTAGCCAAGATTCTTAAAAAATGGAACTTCACCACGAAGTCCTCACAACGTCGCCATAAAGTAATGTCGCACTGACCAAAGGACAACGAACTGGCGACGTCCTCACACGTTCTGTGTTTGCTGGGACGATTTTCAAAGTTGTCGGATCACCGTTGTTTTCACACTGCACGACTATCTGTGGTAACATTCAGTTGTTGCTGTGTTCACATTGCACCATGGATTGGCGACACAGTGCATGACTTCACAAAAGGAAGAATCGCCGACAACTCTGTCTGGTCCAGCGTTGTCAGGTTTTCGCAACAAAACCTGCCCAATTGCTGCTCAAAACTAGCCCAAAAATAGCCCAATCGCATTTCGAGGGGGGTCTCCTGGTAAAAATCGCGTTCCGGGGGGTAAAATATATGTTTTTTGGCAGGGTTCTCCTGGTACAATTCGCATTCCAGGGGCTAAATATCACATTATTGTTGTCACTTCAACCCGTGGACATGAAAAACAACCCACGGCAACCGCGGACTTGGCAACACTGGTCCGCAAACTACATTTCATATGACTCCTCCCCGAACTTTCCGCTGCCTTGTATCTTGCTCTCTTATTGGCTGTAAGTCATCGCCGATGTGTTTTTCAGTCAGAACTCATTTCACACAGCAGGATTTTGAATCGCCGACAGGTCCAGATTAGCATGGCAAATATTTCACGGGCGTCGGATTGCGTCTTTGATAATTCACACTGCGTGATTGTCACTGGCGCGAACGAGCACCGATTTGCCTCCGATTTCGGGCATTTGTCGGCAATTTCACAAAACCCGTCGGCAAGTGAAAATCAGGGCTAATCGTGCAGTGTGAACTCGCCATAATATGCAGCCTGCAGAACTCGCCATAAGATGCAGCCTGCATAAATGACCCCTGCTAACACACGACGTAACAGTTACGTACGTGTGTTACGTACGTATTGGTAATTTTTGGTAATTTCATGACTTCCCAGCAAACACAGAACGTTGTGAGGACGTTGCCAGTCCGTCGTCCTTTGGTCAGCACTTTATGGCAACGTTGTGAGGACGTCGTGGTAAAGTTCCATTTTTTAGAATCTTGGCTAACGTCCCAGAAACGTCGTGAGCACGTCCTCAAAAGACGTCGCTAGTTAGTCCCATGGAGAACGTTGTAGCGACGTGGTCAGCTGGTCTCATGATAACTTTTCATATTATTGCACTACATGTGTTATCATGTTAAGATACCATTTGGATAGTCTATATTTTGGGAAATATACTTAATTCATAAGCATTTTAAAAGATGGCATGAATAATTATTTGTAGATATATAAAATATTTGTCATCAAGGACAAAAAAAACAAATAGTTTGCTTAGCAAATGGTGATCATTGTTATTAATGATATGTTTGTGAATGACTGAGAATGAGATTTATTGAAAGAGGGCACGGGACAAATTATCATTTAAACCAGCAGCGCGCGTTACTGTCTGAGTACTGCGCGAGAGTGCGCGTGCCCGTCATTTGTTCTGTAACGGTCATTTTCCAGCAGACAGACACGGAGGTAAAGGTAAGCGCTATAAATCTACTTGTATTCATAGTTTTTATTGATATAACGTTAGATGTCACCAAAGATGAGTAGTGTTTTGTATTTTTGTAGGTTTTCTAATTTAATTTAATAAATAAATGCCCTGTTCGGTTAATTAGTTCACGAGCAGTCTCATGAGGCGGTCAGAGGTAACGTTAACTGTTAAAACCTTGAGATAAAATTGTGTACCTTTCTTTTATTTATTTGAAATTTAACACGATAAACTATACAGTATTCACTTTCAAATTCTTTAAACTTTAACCGTAGTAAAGTTAATTAGTTTGTTTGACTGCCTGCCGATCGCTCTAGTCGATGATGCTCATGCTAGCCATATTTTAAACTTGAATATAAACCGCTGTATGAAGTTTAATTAGACCGAGGCTGCCGAAATCATGTTCAGTGTCTGTGGGATTAATAATTTCCGCCTTTCCCCCTCAAGTGACAGGCCTGTAAACTGTGTCGTCTGCTCGTTAATGGTGTTTATGGTGTTTTTCACATGCATGGTTTTTATGCTAGTTTCATTCTCAAATAGATCTGATACTTTAGTTTCAACAAATCTTTAATAAACAAATGGTTCACTTTTTTTTAGGTCCTGACTGCCACCAGTTGAGTCAATGATTCAGTGAGTTGCTTACAAGAAAAGGTGCTAATTTGTTACCACCTAGTATTATAAATGTTTTATTCATTGCTGTAAAACTAAGTTGTTGTTGTTTTTGTTTTTTTGTCATCAGGTGGAGAGACAATATGGCCAGCAGCAACAAGACAACTATTACAAGTAGAGATGGGTTTCAAGACCTGGTACTACTTTAGTTCCTGACTTGTTCAGTGCTGAAAAATGGATATAAGCTACAGGATCAATAATGCTGCTATCAGTATTTTAGTAACACTGATTCATTACCCCTTAGACACAACCACACATCATCCAAATCATCTCCAAGTGGATGGCAGCAAGGAACCAGGATCAAGAGATCATTCATCATGAAGACCGTTCCATAGGAAGCAGCGAATCCTGGGTGAAAAACTAAACCTGGTTGTTTCAGCATCACTCAGGCAAGACTAAATACATTTAAATTGATTTCAGTTGGTTATATGTTTCAGATCATCCTGACCATTCTGTTGTCCTGGATTTGAAGACATGCTGGAACTGCATTTCTCATGGTTGAAAGATTTGTGCAGCGGTATCCAGACATATAAGCAGCCTTCCTGGACCCACACGACTAAAGGCTCAGGAGGAGAGACAGGTAATCCACAGGGTTGGATTCAGGGATTCAACGAAACCAATTTTTCAGAACCGCTGCCGATACCGATCCGATACCAGTGCAGTTTTTTTTTTTTTTAAATCAATGTAGAATTTCTTTACTTCTGTGTGTTGACCTGATCATCGCTCTTTTGTGTGTTAAACACAATCTGCTAAATAGACAACTTCATTTTAATGAAAAATAACAAATGAAAAAATATATAATCATAATCTATGACAAAAATACTATTATAAACTAAATTATTGGATAATTCAGCAGCAAAAGATACTCTAGAAAAATTATGGGTGCACACTGAAAGATTTTTAGCATTGAGCCCATAGTAGCAGCCAGAATTGTTTTTCCAATTGTTTATTTTCTTAATTATTTAAAAAAAAAAAAAGTGTAGGCCTTTTTTTTTTTGTTATGAATGTCCCAGTTGAGGTACAGGATGTGAAAATTTCAGATAAATGTTCACATTATATATTTTGGTTGCATTTGTGAGTTTAAATAGCATTTAAATAGGTCTATAATATCATTAAATTGGATTTAAATAGGTATATAATATCATAATATCGATAATATATCAATCGATATACTCCTGTATCGTATCGAATCAAATCGTAATCTTATCGTAGAATTTGAGGTATCGGCAAATATCGTATCGCTGGGTATGAGAATCGATATCGTATCGTGATGAACCATCCGATTTACACCCCTAATAATACTATTATATTTTAAATTAAAAAGGGAGTATTAAATACAAATACAATTATTTTATAGTAAACTTAAAAACAAAATGCTAATATTTACTTATATTTTATATATGAATTTTCATCATTTTCAAACTTAAATGTTTTAATTAGAGTTAAATTTAATCAGTCAATTATTATAAGACATTTGGGCTGTTACCAAACAAATGAAATCAGTATCAACAAAATTCATCTTTGCAATGCAGAGGAAACACAGAAGCTGCATCTGAAGTGGAATAGATATATTTACCCACTGTTTAATGCAGCTCTGAAGGACATGGAATGCTTTAACCTGCAGTTACAAATGAATAAATAATGTTTTGATACATAAAACATTGAATACTGATATTTGAAATTATGTTAAAAATAACAAAAATACTGTAAATGTGAAATTAAAACCGTCAGGAGGTGGCATCAAGTCTCGGTTAATAAGTGAGTCATTGCGACTGAACCGAATCATTTAAATGGTTGATTCATTCAAGAATGAAGTGCCGTCATGTTGCTCAGAGACACAAAACAGTGCTTTGGCTGTGTTTGGAATTATTTTTGTTGGCAAAATAGAGCAAAAAAACAAGAAATATGGTGTCTAAAACGTTAAGTCGCTTAATATTAATTTCTTGTTTATTGAACTGTTATAAAATCACAATTGTAATCATGCTGATTTTTGGAGCAAAAAACCCCCCCAAAAAACAGTGCTTGATCTTCGTGTGATATTGTTTAACTATATGTAATTATATAAATATATACATATTCTGCCCCCATATCTTGAATTTTCTGATCATTCTTCATGCATTTTAATACTGAATCATGAAGTGAAAGAACGCACTCGCACGTGCGCTAGTCTAACTTACGTTACTCTTTACGTAATGTATGCGTGCATTCCGTAGGTGTGTTTTGTTTGATTCTTGCAATATACTCGACGTCAAATCGCACATCGTTAAAACAACAATTACGATATTATCGCAAACAAGGCAAGGCTATATCACAAATAAAGGCCATTATTATCGTTTTTAGTATTGACATTTTCAAGTTACTTGTCCGATTGGGCAAGTAAATTTCTCATTCACTTACCCGTTTAAAACATTCACTTGTCGCGGACAAGCATTAATGTTGAGCCCTGTACCAGTGTTAATTTTGGCAGGCATTTTTGATTTAGTCTTAGTCTTTACCTTGAAATGAAAATGCTTAATAGTCTTAGTCACATTTTAGTCGACGAAAAGTCATTGCATTTTTGTCAACTTTTAGTCATTACTTTTAGTCAAACTGCAGTTACCAACATTTATTTTGGTAGCCATTTTATATGTAGTATTCAAACAAAATTAGTCATCAATTCTTGATACAAATTAAACTCATTTTTCAGATCCAGTAGGTTTACTTAACAAATATACATTTATTTAACATATTTTGTTGGTTAACATTTATGACACAGATAATTAGGAATGCTGTCCATTTAAGACGGAAGGTATGCATGTGTAAGAGGGGCTGTAGACCATAGGAGGAAACTCCAGTCTCTTTAGAATGGGTCCGTCGAAATAATGCAGGCATACACAGAAACGGGAACTTGACTGCCTTTTATTTTTGGCGCTCAGAATTCAGCTTACAGCTCACATCACGTCTCTTCTTTTTACCTTGACACACTCCCCGCGAATGCCCCGTCTCACATGAGAACCACTGCGCATGTCATCGCGCCAACCTGTCCCTTACGTCACATACATCAACCAACCAGATTATCCCCCTTATATAACAATTTACGATATAAAATAATCAAAATAAATCTCACATTTTTCCCCCCTTTGTAAATGTCCTCATTTCAAATATTTTCTTTTTCTTCAATATCACAGTTAACATAAGAGACATAACATGCCATAACACAATATCAAACAGTTTGTAACTACCGTACCAAAAATAAATGTTATCACCTTGTATTTTTTTATTTATTTTTTATTTTTTTAAACCTCCTCACCATCACAGATCTTTGGGCAGACTAGAAAAGAAATTACATAAAGTGAAAATTCAAGTGTTCTTACATGGTAAACAGTAAAACTGCAAACAATAACAAAAGTACAATATATACCCAATTTTTTTTGTTTTTTTTAACAAGAATACTTCCTAGGCCTTTTAATAACATGCCCTGAACGAGTGACCACACATTTTGACGCATGGTCCCCACCTACTGAGGAGGGCTGTTCAACCAATTGAGGTGGCTGCCGCACAGCATGAGGAACTTGCGCTATGCGACCGGAAGGCCTACGGACATGAGGAACAGTAGAGAGTACAGGAGCCTCATTTTCACCAACCCACAGCCCTCCTGATGACAAAGGGAGAGACCCAGATAAAGCTGTGTATAGTGGTCTCAACTCCTGAACACTTTTGTCCTTATCTTGACCAGCACATGTGGAAGTAAGTGCTGGTTCTGTCCACTTGGACCTGTAAGGCTTTAAAACGTTCATAGTGAACTACCTTAGGTTCTGACTTTACATTTCTCACATTCAACACTGTGTAAATAATACCAGCCATGTCCACCGTGACCACCCGATGTGGTCCTGTCCATTTTGGCTCAAGTTTCTTTCTTTGTGTGGTTGGATCATTCATCCACACCAGGTCACCCACTTTAAAAGGTTTAAATTTCTCATACCTATTAAAGTAGTACTCACGCTTCAGTCTCTGATCTGTACTAGTGTTAAGCACTTCTCGAAACACAGTTTCCATACGATTGACTAGAGCTGAACCATAAGTCTGCGGAGTGTCCACGGCTCCATCTGATGGAGAATCAAGGTACATGTGTGCTGGTAAATGAGGTTCACGACCATGGGCCAGGAAGAATGGCGAGTACCCGGTGCTAGAATGAGGTGTAGCATTAAATGACAGTACAACTGCAGATAAGTACTGGTCCCATTCGCCACCACTATGAAAGAGAACCTTCGCTAACTGATCCTTTAATGTTCTATTGAACCGTTCTACCATTCCGTTACCACGAGGGTGGTAAGGTGTAGTTCTCTTTTTACTGATGTTTAATCTCTTACAGATGTTCTGCAAAATTTCTGACTCATACTGACGTCCCTGATCAGAGAATAATTCCTCTGGTACACCGTGTTCAGGTATGTACTGTTCACACAACAACCGTGCTACTGTACTGGCTGTTTGGTCCACCATAGGATATGCGCTGACGTATTTAGTAAAGTGATCTTGCACCACCAACACATACCTATTACCGCTGGACGTGACAGGCAGTTCTGTGATATCAGTACACACAAACTGAAAAGGTCGTACAGTATTAATAGACTGGAGAGGTGCCCTTCGCTGAGGAACAGGCTTTTTCCTAGATTCACAAGCTTCACATTACTCACAATGCTGTTCAATGGCACTTCTCATTCCTGGCCAAAAACACAAACTCTGAGCTCTCTTCAGTGTACGTTCAGCACTGTAGTGTCCAGAAAAAGGATCACCATGCAAATAGTGTAATGTGTCCTGAATGAGAACATCAGGAATGACCACCTGATAAGTTTGGGGTTGACCTGGAGCACTACAGGCTGTACGACACAAGACTCCACCCTTCAACACCATACGAGGAACCTGCCACCAAGGCTGTCTCAATTTCCCTTTTACTTGTCTAAGATTAGGTCTCTTTTGATTTGTAACCCAACTATAGACCTGTGAGAGCAAAGCATCTGTTTTCTGATAGTATGCAATGTCCTTTTCCTCATCACCCAAAGAGGTGCGCAGCATCTGTACAGTAGATTCAGACAAACCATCATCGATATCACATTTGGTCAGACAAATTTGTGACTCCACCTTAGGCTGACTCTCTGTGACCAAAACAGCAGTCTGAGAAGTGAGAGGCAAGTCCTCTGTTTGAATGGATACTGGCTGTATGAGAGGTGTCGGAGTCGTAGATGAATTTACAGGAATACGAGACATGGCATCCGCATTAGTATGTCTCTTGCCATCTTTGTGAATGATCAACCATTCATACGGATCCAGTTCCATAGCCCACCGATCTCTACGTCCTGTGGGATCAATATCAAAGTTCAGTTTTTGCAAGCCAACAAGAGGTTTGTGATCGGTGACAACTGTAAAAGGGCAGTTAGTCAAGTAGTGACGAAAATGTCTGAATGACCAAACTATTGCCCACAGTTCTTTGTCATAAGTGGACCATTTTCGTTCAGTCGAGGTAAGTACGTGACTAGCGTATGCAACAACTCGCTCTTTGCCATCTTGAATTTGAGACAGGACAGCACCAATAGCTGTATTAGACGCATCTGTACTCAATGTAAACGGCTGATCAAAATGAGGAAATGCCATGACAGGCTGAGAAGTCAGAGCGTCTTTTATTTGCTGAAAGGCTATTGAACACTCATCGGTCCATTCAAAACGCACGTCTTTGTGGGTTAGTCTGTGTAGGGGTTGAGCCTTAAAGGCATAGTCTCGAACGAAACGCCTATAATAGCTACACAAGCCCAAAAATGCTCGCACCTCAGTAGCTGATTTTGGAGTTGGCCAATCTCTTACTTTCTCGCTATGAGGTGGATCAAGAGATAGCCCATCCTTTGAGACAACATGACCCATGTACGTTACAGACGCCTTGCAAAAATGACACTTTGCAGGGTTAAGCTTGAGACCTGCTTCCCTGAACCTGGTCAAAATGTCTGTGAGGTTTTTCATGTGATCCTCAAAATCTTTACCCATACAAATAATGTCGTCCAAATAAATGACACACTTTGTCCAATGCAACCCTCTAAGGACTAACTCCATTAGCCTTTGAAACGTGGGCGGACTGTTTTTAAGGCCCATAGGCATCACTTTGAAATGATACAGGCCATCCCCTGTGGTAAAGGCCGTCTTTTTCCTGTCATTTGGATCTAATTCTGCCTGCCAATAACCCGAAGACATGTCCATGGTAGAAAAATACTGAGACCCTGACAAAGCATCAAGACTATCGTCTATTCGCGGTAGCGGGTGTGCATCAGTAATGGTTACAGAATTCAATTTGCGGTAGTCAACGCAAAATCTGTAGGTATTGTCTTTCTTTCTCACCATTACTACTGGACTTGACCAAGGACTATCACTATCCTCTAGTATATCTTGTGCTCTGAGTTTTTCTACCTGACGGTGAATTTCTGCCTTTAGAGCAGGAGAAGTCCTGTATGCTCGCTGGGAAATGGGAGTATCATCTGTGGTCCTGATTTTATGGGTAACCAAGCTGGTTCTACCGTAGTCCTGATCATGCTGACTGAAAACATCAGAAAAAGAGATTATCAAATCTGTCAGACTCTCTTGCTGCATCACAGATAGCTCAGTATTAGAGAGATCTGGCAGCACAGGTGACTTGGGCATTGACACTTGACTTGATACAGACACATTTCGAGCATTTACATTGTTCACACTTTTCTCAGTTATCACAAAACCATCCTGATCGCTCTCAGAAATGGAATGGAAAGTACCAATTGGAGTACCACAGTACAGAGAAATGTCATCTGCAGAGGGATTGACCACCCTCACATAGATTGAACCCTTATCTGCTTTTGTCACAGTCCATGCAAATCCCATCTCGGAGTCTTCACGATAGTAAGGCTCAAACACACCTGTGTAACCATTTGGCTGCAAACCTGTGTGTGGTGATGCAAGTTTTGCAGTGATTACAGCCTCTGACAGAGCAGGAACAACCGTAGTGGTACACACTGTCACATCCACAAGTTTAAGGGAATGCTGATCTACACCCACAAAGGATATGGAGTCCTCACCTAGCTGAAAAGACATGTTCTGCATGTTAATCACAATTTTGTGCATAGACAAAAAGTCCCAACCAAGTACAAGTGCTTTTGAGCAACTTCTGATCACTTGAAATGAATGTGACACTGTACGCTTTCCCAGAGTGACATTCGCTGACAATGTACCCACTGAATCTAAAGTGTCACCAGAAATGGATGTCAGAGGTATAAACTGTTTCACCAAGGGTCTCTGACGCAAGGTAGGGGTAGACATTCTGAAATCCTCACTGATAAGAGAAACATCAGCACCAGTATCAATGAATGCATGGACTATTGTGTCTTCGATGACGAGTGACACATTTTGTGTCACGGCCTAACCAGTGTCTGGAGTCACATGATGTTCAATAAAGTTACCCATGGGCCCGGTGTCAGTAGTAGTTGGCAATTGGCCCTCATTGTCAACTACTGATAGTTTCCCTGGCGCTGATGAACACGTGAAGGAGACTGGAAACGCACGTGACCAGGACTTGGAGACCGATGACTCCGTCGCTTTGAGTAGCTGTCCGATGACCTGTTGCCTCGACCATTGTCCACACAAGAAGCACGATCCAGAGAGTCCCGAGCTGTATTGCGCTGTCCATGTTCCGGTGACATCCTAGGACTTTGATCACGATAGCCCTCATGTCTGCGTGCTCTGTAATAGTCCCTATCGCCACTCGTATCTCTGTATGATGGTCTACTTTGCTCATAAAGAGTGTCATAGTCAGTATATGAATGTCTGTCATACCTGCGACGTTCTGATGTGCGCTCACGTGAATCGTCCGGGGTAAGATTGCGACGCTGTCGATCCGGTGAAGTGTGTCTGCCGGCATACCTCTGTCTGCTAACCTCAAGCTGAAGTTTATCCACTCTCTCTGTCAAACTTTCCAGGGTCTGTTGAAGTTTCATGAAGTCCCCTGATGTAGCTGAGTGAACCGCAGGAAGTACTGTAGACATCGTGGAGCAGGGAGAGGTAGGTACAGTCTGTGGAAGAACGTTGAGGGTAGGTCCAGGAAAAACTCCTGCTGCTGAAGAAGTCCACTGTTGTGGGTGAGCCGGCAGCAGTACCTTAGTGGTTTGATGTGCCTGTTCAATCTGCAGAGCCAACGTAAGAGCAGCATCCAGTGTATCTACACCTTGTTCATGTATGCGAAGCTGTAGATAAGGTTCAATTCCAGCAACAAACCGTCTGAATTTTTCTCCATTCTTTGTATTAGCCTCATATGTGGGAAAAGCTTCATCCACCAAATAACTAATTTCTGCTGCGAAAACTTGGAGAGCCTCGCCCGGCAGGCGTGTGCGTGCATTAACATAACTTTGAAATGTGGACAGATAAACTCGTTTTCCAAAAACAGCTTTCATTTTTTCTTTCACTTGTTTGTAGTCTTTCTTAACGTCACTAGGCAAACTGTCCCAGTAGGTAAAAGCAGTACCACCAAGACAAGTTGGCAAAAACTTTGCTAACCTGGCGTTATCAAAATCAGCGCTGGC
>JAFVLL020015711.1:156400-186779 GCA_021397915.2 Tor tambroides | reverse complement strand
AGTGATTCTGGATGAAGGAATGGTCTCTGATCTCTTGTCAGGTGTTCTCTAACCTCATCAGGCATTATAGGAGAAAACTCTTATACTATTTTGGCAAATGGAGGTTTCAAAAAGTATTGAATAAAAGGGTACTGGTAATTGTGTCCAATGTGTATTAGAGAAAAACATTTATTTCATAATGATATTTCCCCCCATTTTAAATTCTTCTTCTCCAATGAAAGGTCAGATTTTTGTGATTTTTTTTAAATAATAGATCAAAAGGATTACCAATGCAGATTTATTTCCACAGACTTCATTGATCATATTTACCAAGGGTGCCAACAATTCTGACCACATGTGTATAATGTACCTCAAATTGCAGGTCAGAATATAACAAAAATTTTGTTAAAAATAAAGCACAAACAATAAGATAGATAGATAGATAGATAGATAGATAGATGTCACTTTATTTAAACATAATGCTAACTTATTTCACATATATTAAGCTTAGGAGGAGACAGGCCTCATTTACATGCCCAGCATGCTGCTCATAGCGCTGACATGCCCACCTCTCCCTTGTAAATGTTAATGGCCACCCATTGAGATGGCCAAGTCTGAGTAATTGCCCTCTGAGATCTCAAAGTCTTAGTTCATGTGGGTTCAATAAGGAGTGTGATTTAGACTATAATGTCACCCAGCTGCAAACATGTCCGATATCAGCCACACATGAGTGTCAACTTTGATCGGCTAGATTGGAACTCTCTCTATAAATATGCAATGCAGTCAAGTAAATCACCAGAGATGGAGGATGGTGTGAAATAATGTCTAAGCAGACCAATTAACATTTGAGTCACTTCGCATCATTAATTCCACAGTCTAACGAGGACCTCATAGTGAGAACAAGACACAGAAATGCACGGCTCTCCAAATCACAAGTGACACCACACACCTTACCGGAGCATAATAGCATCATCATCCTGTAATAATTAACACCCTAGCAGTTCATTAGTACCTTGCCACTGAAGTTAATAACATTTCACCTGTCAAACAGGAGTATATTTAAGTCCCAGATGATGCATTTTTCCATGCTATATTATTGCAAATGACAGAATTGATAAGGCTTCTGATGCAAAAGTAACACCTCGGTGTGACCTTATCAAACATCTTTCCTACTGGGTCTGGGAGTCCCTCCTCACGCACAAATGTCTCTTCACCCGTTACCCCTGCTCCTCTACACCCACACACCAACACCACCACCTCCACCGTCCTTTGTGGTTATGTTTTGACCAATAAGTGCTCTCTAATCGACCCCAGGATCCCACCTTTTGTGCCTATAAAAGCCTGTCATTTTGAAACCCCTCTAAAAGGCAGTGTTGTACAGTGCTGAAAGGATGTTCTCTCTGTTACAGGTGTTTGTGGCGACTCTGTCCATGTCGCTGCTGCTTTGCAGCGTCAGTTCAGCACCAAGAGGAGACCTGCTTCTCCAGCTGCTACAGTCAGAAGTGGATCCCAAGGAGAATGAGGTAAGACATAAACTTTTCCACAGAATTTTTTTTTTAACTTCAAAATTCCATGATTCCATGATTCAGTGTTACTTGCCGTTTCTTTGTAGTTATTTGTGAAAATTACTAGTACTATTAATTTTCACTTTGAGTCCAAATTGTTTCTACATCAATTTTCAGCATGCAATAAAAAAAAAATGATGTAGGCTACACCGTGAAAAAAGTTTATTGGAGTATGTTTTACAAGAAATTACTATTTCAGTTTTTCTACCTCAAAATTTCTCGTTTAATTCACTGTGTTACTTGCTGTTTCTTTTTGAGTGGAAATTGTTTCAAAGCCTTTTTTGGCTTTAAAAATGGCTAGTAAACTTGGAAAAACTTTACAGTAAAATTAAAATGAACTAACATTAAAATTAATAAATACTGTAATAAATGTATTGCTAATTGTTAACGTTAGATAATGAACTAGCTACTGGGAATTTGTTGTAAAGTGTTGCTGTAAATTTCAACTGTTAGCTCAATTCCACAAGTAATTTTAACAGATGCAACTTTTGGTTTTATTACTAAATATTGTCTAATGAAGTCTAATGAAAACTTATTGTAAAATTTTCTAAAATTTACTGGCAGATTTGGAGTGAAACTTTTTCAAATCCTTTAAAAAAGCCACAATTTTCACTCAGAAATTGCTAATAAATAATAATTACAAAGAAACAGCAAATTGAATTAGACATAAAATTCTTAAGTAGAAAGGCTGAAATAGTTTAACCAACAACCTTTATTTACAACTTCAAAAAAAATATTTTTTTTTTTAAAGTGCACAGTTTAAAGGTAATATCTGTGTGGACATAGAGAAAATAATAACATGCATTTCTAAGAACTACAGTAAGTTCAAATTAGAATGTTGTATTTCTTTTTGACCATGAAAGGTTTCCGAATCGTCTTCTTTTCTCTCTTCAGCTTCAGGATCTCTCTCGTTTGCTTCTTCTGAAGCAGCTTTCTGAGTCGGTGGCACCTGAGGAGAAAGACGCTCTTGAAAGCATTGATGATCTTGAGGTTCGTAATGAAGTGGTTCGCCAGATTCCCGTTTCTCAACGAGATCGCAAAGCAGGCTGCCGGAATTTCTACTGGAAGACCTTCACCTCTTGTTAGTCAGCCTGCTTGGTTTAAAATTTCAAGACACTTACAAAGAGTGTTATACTTGTGTAGCCATCAAAATAACTTGATGTATTAGAGGATTTCTGGTCCTGTGCATATATTATGGATTGTAATAATCTATATGTTCTTCAGTTTCTTCTCTTTCTTATTACATCTGCATTAACCAAGAATGTCCCTTAAAAATCACCAGCACACATAGTAATGACACTAGGAATGCTATTCCAGTATAAAGAGAGATTAACTCTGACCTTTATGCAGAGTATGCTATAAAATGTTTGTATTATGGGTACTATTGTCAGAGATTATATGATTAACATTTAAATTTATTAAATCTTGATATAGAGGTTTTTGTGTTGACCTTGCAACAGTGCAATCAGGGAAAGTGTGTTTATGTGTGATTGGCCCCAAGGGATGTAATATAAACAGCAAGAACACACTAAAAACTTTTTTGTCAGTTTTTTCTTTCACATTCATCAAATTATAAATCAGAACAACAGCCAGTACAAACTAGATGTCAATAGACATTTGCAGTAAAAACAGATGGATTTATAAAGCTGATTTTTTCTCTGTCCCTAAAATCAACATCAGGAAAAAAAACTCTGCAAACTCATCCAAACATGCCCTGAAATAAACTGGCAGCTTAAAAAGTAAATCAGCCATTAAAACAGACTGTGCAGTACCAGGGCACTTTATCAATTAGCAATCATCTGCAATGACAGGTTTAGAAAAGTTTTTTGGCAGCAAATTGACCAGATGGACACTATGTTGGAATAATCTTGCAAAATATTCCAAATGAATATTCCAATAAATAAAGCATGCAACCATCTGAACCACTTTATGCTTTTAGTTTCTAGATAACTGTAACTATTTGTCAGTGCACATACTAGCACTTAACTATTTTGCTTCAAACAATCAACACCTTATTTGAAACCTTTTTATATAATGGCATTAAGCAATGGATGCTTGCTGCTACACATTCAAATAACAGACAATAAAAATGCATTTTGTCATGAAATAAAGCAAATACAGAAAATGAGATGTAAAAAAAAGCCAACCACAAGAGTCAGATGTGTAACAATCTGAAAGTCATTTCTCTAGTATGCACTTTACCTCCTTGTAACCTTCATACTTGACCATGTACTGTCTGTTAGTCATTAATCAACGTATATTTAGTTACAAAATCGTGACAAAGTTTCTTGATGTGATGAGAAATGTTCTATTTCTAATAAGCAGCCACGTTTGTTATTCATCTAACCTATAGATTCTGTTCCTTAACTGCTCTCTATTTCTTTCACTATTCAAACTCCTTGAAAATAATCCATGAAATCAAAAATGAAATCAACCGTTTTGATACAACACACACACACCTCTCAAAAGATTTCCTTCATTGAAGCGGTCATTCAATACACTGACCCTTTATTCCTATCTGACAACACTTCTCTTGTAACCGTTTCTGAAATCAGCATAAACCTAGAGCTAGAGACAGAAAGAAAAACAGAAAACAGCTGCCTGTTAAACTTTTCCAACCTTTTACCAGAATTATCATTAGCATCATGATGAATGTAATGATAATAAGCTAGTATCAAGTCAGTAAATGAAATACAGTAATAATATCCTTCAACAATCATGATTTCAAGTATTAAAATAATGAGCAATGGATATCCGCTGACATCAGGTTTTTGTTTTTGAGAGGATAAAAGGAAAGAGATGATCTGAATGGGGACAATATGAAGTGACCCCAACTGCCAGCAGAATTGGGGCATTATTTGAGGAAACTGTGGCATGTTACTATATTTCCATTAAGGGTTATTCTTTTAGTGCTGTAAAAGTGACTGCTTCCCTAAAGGTAGAAATGCACCCTGTTCACGAGGCTCACATTTTGAATAAACACAGATACGCTGAGGATTATACACAAACACCATATTTCATTCACCACCTGTTTTTCTATATTCTTGAGGAAACAGCTTTCCAGTGGAACTACTCTAAGCACAAGAGCTATTTTTTTCTCCTCAGCTCTATGCTACCCTGAGAGGGACGTCTTCATATTATTTGTGCGATTGACATGTAAAGTCAAGGATGGAAGAAATGCCAGGTGGTGGATGTTTAGATAGTGGTACATTCTGAAGAATAACTATGAAGAAGAGAAGGGACACAGAGTGACGGGACGGGGGCATTAGCAGTCAGTGGAGATTTTGGAAGAAAGATCTTGGATGCGACGGGCGCTGCAGCTCTTGCAGAGAATATGTCCGTCCAGGGGATAGCAGCCTCTTCCCTCGCCCTCTGAAGAGAGGAGAAGACCACAATCCTGCAACACAAACACAGTTTTCTTTAACACTCATTTAGACCATTTCACTTATTATTATCCATTTATCTTATTTCATATTCAAAATTTAAATCTCATAGTATTATTCAATTGCAACTGCAGTGTAAATGCATTCATGTCACCTCTGAGCTGCATTTAACAATGTGCAAATATATCTAAATAAGATGCAGCTTTTTTGTCAACTCTTTGTTGATGCTTTAAGGCAATACAATACAGGCAAAACCATTGTTTTTAACTGACCAGGCACTGGTCAGTTTTTAAAAAAAAATTATTTTAGGCTATTTTGCTTCCATAACTTGAATTCTTTCAGAATGGTGGAAAGAAAACTTACACTTTATCTATTTGCATCTGTAGATTTCGATTGCACGGAGCCATTTTTCAGTAGCACTTGTACATACATCAAATCTTCCACCTCTACTCCTATTTATACTCTGAAGGTGTTTCTTCATATATCATACATTTATACCTAAAAACATTGTGAAAATTTATATTTTATATATATGTTTTTTTACTGATTTATGGAGTAATAAAATAAAATTCTTCAAAATCTCCTTTGTAAAAAACAAACACAAACCCCCCCCCCAAAAAACTTCAATATATCAAAAAAAACAAAAACACGAATTTTAAACCCGGTTCTATCCGATGTTCAGATTTCTATTCTGGACATTTATGCAAATTAGTGCATATTTAATAAAACAGTGCCTCATATTTAAAGATTACATTTTTTTTAGAAAACTGGTACGGTAATATTTATCTATAATTACCATATTCACCTGTTGTGTTTTTCCTTAATTGATTAACTGTAAGAATTTGACATAAGGGTGGGGCATAGATTTAATAAGGTTTTTTTTTAATGTATTAACCTAATTATAATATCATCAGCTTTTTTGGCAGTCTTGCAGACCCTTAAATGCAGCTGCAATTTTACATGCATGTTTAAAATAAACCATTCTCAAATATGTGAGATTGCATTACATCAATGATTAAACATGAAGTGGAAGTCAGACCATTCTTACCTCACAGATGTAGCAGTTGACATGGAAACTGCGATCCAGTGCAACGATCCTCACTGTCTCTTCCTGCCCAGGCTCTGGCATTATGGGCTGGCCACATACTGAGCAGCGGGGGGCAAACTTCCTGTTCACAGAAGCAGCAAACAAGGTTTTAATAATAAAATCCATGTAGCAACTGTTTAGACATTTGGTGGAGCTTCATGTCCATTCAAAAAAGCAAAGATTTAGTGTTGGGGAAAAACAACATGCTATTCCATTATCTGCATCTGATTGTTTATCAATAGAAACAGAGACTTTAAACCACACAGAAACTGAAAAAAGAAGTTGTTGAGTACCTGTGAAAGTCCTCAATACAGTGGATCTGAGATGTGGCATCCACCGTAAAAGGCACTCCATCCAGGCAACAGCCACAAACCACACATGTGAAACAGCGAGGGTGGTAAGCCTTTCCCATCGCCCTCAGGATCCGGTCTAGGATGGGCTCAGAGCATTTCGAACAGCGCTCAAGTGTGCTCTGGGAGCAGAGAGGAAGAATAAACGATAAGAGTTTGAATGTAGAAAGGAAAAAACAAAATAAGTGGCAGAAACCAAGAGAAGTCAACAGATAAACAGAACTCACTATGTAGCAGCTCTCGCAGTAGCTCTTCCTGTCTAGTGCATAGAAGGGCTGGCCTCTCAGACGGGCATGACAGGTGATACAGGTGAAGCACTCCACGTGAAAAACCTGCTCCATGGCAATACAGCCACTGCCGTCTCCCAGAACATTATCCCCACACCGAGCACATCGACCTGAGGGAGAGAGATGGAGACGGCGAAATCCATGAGATGGCGAAATCCATGACCCTTATTGAAACACATAATATGATGTAAAAGCAAAAGTACAACACTGAGGATGTAAAATGTTGGAGCATACCAAAATATTCCTCAGTAGGGGGATGATTCATGTCATACACCAACTTCTTGGTGAGTCGATCCAACTCGTCCTCTGGATGTGGTGCTCCCTGCTGGCAGAACATGGAAAAACATTGATAAGTATGCTGGACAAAACATTTTTGTTGTTCACTTGTACATATTTTATCTTTCTTATACAGATGTATTCCTTATACAATCTCATACTTTTTATAGAGTTAAAACACAAAATCATACTAGCTCTCAGACATGTTCACAACCCTTGTGAAATCAAAGTGCAGTTAATTGTGCTGCATGTACATTTGTAGTGTTCTTCAAATCTTAAAAGTCTACTGTCAGAAAATGTATTTGCATATAATGCAAATACATTTTTCATATAATGTAAATACAAATATATAAATGTCAAATAATGACATTATTTACATAAAATAATTCATATAATGCAAATACAAATATAGTTTCTTGACGCACTTAAGTACACTTTAAAAAATGTTACTAGGAATGTAAAATTAAATGTTTCACGTTAAGGTACATTTTAAATCATTGTTTTAATAATCTTTTTATTTGCTTTAAAGAAGTAGGCCCTACATTTATTTTGATGTGTTGACTAAAATATATGTAAGATACTTGTAATTATAACTGTAGTGTGTTATTCAATAATACATTTAAAGTAAATATTTTAATTGTGTAATTACAAATATGTTTAATAAATACATACAAATTTAAATAGAAGTTACATTACAGTATATTTTAATTTATCATAAATGCTTGTCACTTAAAACATATTTCAAAAACAAAAAGTAATCATGCAATTACATATAAAGAAATTATATTCTTCTGTCCTACTTAAGCACTCTAAAAAGTTGTTAATTACATTTAATGTAAACTATAATACATTTTATTTAATTGCACTGAAGGACAATTAATATATTTCTTAAAATGTATTATTTTGAACTTCTATAATCAAGCCACAAATATCCAAAAGAAACAGCACATTTTCTTGAATCAAAACTATTTTATTTATTTATCAAGTTGGCAAATAAAAGACTATTCACCTACAATAAATAAAAAACAAAGATAATAACTTTCTCTTTTTTATCTATATCGTTTTTTCTTTTTCATGACAGAAATCTCTGCTACAACTTGACAAACCTGCATCATCTTCACTGACTAATAAGTCTTACCTTGTTAGACTGATATTCTGACACTTGATCTTGACTCTTCTTCACCGGTGGTCCCTGGCCGGCTCTCACTCCTGGCATATTACCTGATCCCCCCTTATAAGCAGCAGGATCTCCATGAGGTTCTTGTACAGGAGGAGGTGGAGGTGGGTACCAGCCCTGTCCCTGTGGCTCATAATGTGGTCGTTCTTGCTGAGGGGGGCGAGAGGCATGCTGGCGGGGTGGTGGAGGGGTGTAAGCTTGCTCTGCCTGCCGTCCGCTCTGAGAATAGGTGACGGGCTGAGCCGTTTTCACCTGTACGGTGAAGCGTGGACCGGTTGGGGTGGAGGCGGTGGTGTAGGATGCAGGCACTGGCTGGGGGTAAGGTTTGTGGACGGAAGAGGCAGCAGAGGAGTAAACATAGTCTGGCTGAGGTGAAGAGGTGTAAGGTGGGGCGGGGTGGTACTGGTTTTGGAGTGGAGGGGGGTAGCCCATTGAGGGCCTGCTTGATGGTGGAGCCCCCATCTGGTTGGGAGGGTTATAGCGGTCAATAGGGAGGTGCTTGCTGTAAGGCACATTGTCATACAGCTGTTGAAGAAATGAGAATTTTTTTTTTTTTTTTTTTTTTTTTAAACATACAATAATTTCTTCTTCTTTTTTTTTAACTTTATTAAATGGAGAAAAAATAAAAACAGAATCGGAACAATACCACAATACTGAACGTTTCCTAAAGACTGGAATACATTACACAACTTTTTAAAGGGTTAGTTCACCCCAAAATGAAAATTCTGTCATTAACTACTCTCATGTCGTTCCAAACCCATAAGAACTTCGTTCATCTTCGGAACAAAAATTAAGATGTTTTTGATTAAATCGGAGAGCTATCTGACACTTCATAGACAGCAACACAACTGAAATGTTCCCAGGTCCAGAAACGTCGTAAATACATGGGTAAAACAGTCCATGTGACATCAGTGGCTCAACTTCAATTTTGCGACGCTACGAGAATACTTTTTTTGCGCAAAGAAAACAAAAATAATTTACTCAGCTATTCTTCTCCCCCGAGTTATGTCGTCCGCCACTTCCAACACATCGGCTAAAGAGAAAAACTTAATGTCTGCTGCTGAAAATTAACAGAAAATGCCAAATACTGGCCGCTATATTAGCTTAGCAATATATTAGTTGACCACTAATGATGGGCTCAGACTCGTTTTTCCAACACATACTGTTTTCATTTGTCATTCGTCTGCACTGAAACTGTGTGAGTTTTGTGTTTGGAACGGCTTTAAAGTCTGGCAGTGTGCGATTCTCAGTCTTTCAGTCTATGATGCCCAGTTTTTCTCTCTAACTATTTATAAAGTCAGCAAGTGTATAATTTCTGTTCAGATTTTTAAAAGTTGTGTAATGTATTCTATCCTTAAACACATTTACTCATCAATATATCTGAAAGCGTTTATTGTTCTGGCACTTGTATAAAGCAGTATAGGTGTGTTGTACCTGTGCGCTTGTGCTCTGAGGGTGACTGTCCAGGTCAGCCAGCATGCATGTAAGAGAGTCTATCTCTGCATCAATAGTAGAGATGTGCTTCTCTGATCCCCGATTCTGAGCAAACAACAGCCACAAACAAAACACACATTATGATACAACCATGTATACAGATTTAAAGGGATAAGTCAACCAAAAATAAAAATTCTGTCATTATTTATACATTCTCAAATCATTACAAACCTGTATGCTTCCCAGTGAATTCCAATATATGGACAAACAATATATTAGAAGCCAAAGGGAACTGAATGGTTACCAAGAATCTTTAAAATATCTTCTTTTGTGTTCTGCAGAAGAAAGTAAGTCATACAGGTTTGGAAAGACATGAGGGCAAGTAAATGATGACAGACTTTCATTTTTGGTAAGACTATCCTTTTTTCCCCATTTCTTAGGCACATTTAAGGAATAATTGACTGACTGAATCATCATTCAATCCAGTTTTGAACAACACAGTTCTGCAGAGAAATGATAATTATAAATGAACATGTGGATGTCACTGACGTGAAGTTCATGGCTGGCCATGCGGGGGTTCCATGTGTGGTGGTCTTCTTTGGGCCCCTGCCCTGGAGCATAGTATCGGTCTCCTAACTGGGGAGTCATGGGGTTGTAGGTAGTAGACCCTGAGCGATCATCTTGATGTTGGTGTTGCATGGTTCCACCTGAGCACACAAACATCAGTTCAGATGACGAAGCACAAACTGTCAAATAGTATTCCAGCATTAGATTCTTTAAGATTAAATTCAACGAAACAGGTAATATAATGAGTTTCATATAAAATATTAACTATGTTTGTGAGGTTGACAGTTCTACATTTTAAACAAGAATTTAGTGTTACTGGACCATTTGGCGAAGGCATAATGCATATGTTTGTTTATTTCTTTGGTTGAATTTTCAATGGCAAAAACTACAGTTAAGTTATTTAATTGTAAAATATAAACTAAATAAGATATTAATATGGCATTTAATAACACAGCCCTGCATCTTGAAACTAATTCTGCTGGTTTGTAAAAAAAGGTCTAATATTACCTATTTTGATTTTGATAGTTTTTTCAAATTGTATATGAACTTAAATGCACATTTAAAATTAACAAAAGCAGCCAAAAAGTTAGTGTTCAACATTTATTATTTAACTAACCATCTGCAAAATACATTTAATGTCAAATTGACCAAATTAAGCTTTTTTCTGTTATCTGTTGTTTTCTATTGCTGTTTGGATGCAGTAAAACATGCACAGAGATAGCAGAAAACATCTGGGTCATGTCCACACTTTCTTCTGTCATTGGCCATAATTCTAAACTTGAAATCAGGATTAGGCATAAACTAATGTCTTCAAAATCATGATACATGTGAAAATAGTCTGAGAATTTAACAAATTGTTGTGACCTGGCTTAGAGGAAGTTAGGAATTATGTCTTCGTGGCATTTTTTGGTGATTAAGCAATAATGCAAGACTTCTTCACCTTGCAAATATGATGCAGATTGGTGTAATATAACTACGATATTTAACTCTAAACTATTTGGATTAACTTCAACAAAATCCTTTTCGAAGGCATCAACAGAATAAAACAATTTTCTCCGAGAAGCAAGCATGATGCATAAACATGCACTGAAAGGTTTAAAAACTACTGTTACAGGGCTCTTACCTGAAGGTCCAGTAGCCATATATCTTATAGGCATACCATTTCCTCCCGTTCCACCATTCTGATCATACATGTTATATTTGGGCCTCTGGTCGGGCAGACCTTTCTTGGGAGGTCTGTAGAGAGCGGGGCCAGAGTGTGACATTGGTGTTGTGGCTCTATCTGGGCTACCCAGGGTTCTTGGAGGCAGCCAGTTGGAGCCGGACATACCACGCTTCTACAAGGACAGCACAGAATGTGTGTGTACACTGTTGTAAAATAAAACGCTTAGAAATGAGAAAAGTTACACATGTGCATTCTGAACATGTGTGACAACAAACTTAAGAGTTAAGGCCCCAAGCAGTGCTGTCCAAGCTGGTAAAAATGCAATAACTGTAACTGCACAAAACAGGTTGATGTTGGGTTTCCACTGGCAACGCATGGTTTCCACGATAACAATAGGTGCTAAGTTAAAAAGCAGGAAAAGGCAACCATTCTCAGACGAAAGGGGAATTCCAGGGTTCCTTAGTTGAATTGCATTTCTCCCTCGCACATACATAAAATTCCCACAGGTGCACAGCACTCGCAATGTATTCGCTCCTCTCTCAAGTCTCCCACTGGTACAATAGCCATTGTCCCCAACACTTAATCCACAATCCTTTATCTACAAAGTCTGTCCATGAAAATAATATAGGAAATGTTGTGTAATGATCAGCTTCTCATTTGAGCCATCTGGTGTCCGCTGGACAATGTCCTGTGTATCCAAGTGCTGAGGAGTGTTTGTTATTATAAGCTTACGAAAACAAAGCAAATAAACCTCACAATAATATAAGAGGCCAACAAATGCTGTAAACACAATAAGAAAGGATCTAAGCTTAAATATTAAGACACAAACATGTCCTTTGAAACTGTGCAGGATAGTCCAGCTGGTAGCTGGTTTCTAACTGGTCATTAGCCAGCTGATCAGATATCATGGCCCCCAAAAACAGTTTGACCACCTCAATATAACTAACTAGTTGCTGGTCTTGGATCAGATAATGACTAGCTATCATGCAACAAAACAAATAGCATCCTAAATTTGATTTTTCACCTGTGACTTGTACTCTGATCTCTAATCACTGAACTACATCCAAACAAATGTGCAAGTTTGCAACCAGAGAAATGTCCAACCTCACCGCCTTGGATTGCACTGCAATCCGTGAAAACTCGTACTCAAAGCCGGGGATTGTTAGGCCGATGAATCACCCGCATGAGAATGCATTTATCGTATAAAGCCCATTCATCTGCGACATATAGGCTAGTGTTACTGCAGGTCTTGGCTGCCGAAGACAATGTAACATCGCAAAGTTACATCGACTGACAAAACGCAACACTGGCGTGCATGGACGTCAAGCTCATGGGAGTTTGCGATAACAACAACAACAACTCATTTTATGGTAACTTGTGTCCTGTGTTTATTGGGATATTTGAACAATAGGACATTAATGATTTCCCGTACCTCTTGAAAACGCTGCAGACTCCCAGTCTACCGAGCATCTGCTTCGCCTCGCCTCGTTTTCATCTGCAAAATGAAATCAGCTCATGAAATGAACCGACGCGCTGCGTCCGTGTGTCTGGTGTATCTATCTATATAGTCTTTCAATAGTAAAGTTCAGTTAATGCTGTCTCAGACGCACCGTGCACTTACCTCAAAGTAGTATATATTAATGAAACTGTTAAACATTATAAATAAACTCTCTAAACATTAAAGAAAATATAAACGAGTCGCCTATATCGTTCACTTTATCGGTGAGCAACATAACATCCAATTTACTTTGTTTATTTTGTTTGTTAGATAATGCGACTACTGTCGCCTCGGCTGTTTTAACCGAGATTTATTCTTCTAAAAGGAACGCCCTCACACGCTGTAAGTAAATACTATCAGCAAGCTTTGTTCGCTTTAGGTTTGTGGCTAGCCTAAAACACTTGTGAAGTACTTTTTAGTTCTCTGTCGGTTTCATTTTAATAACCTACTTTTCCTGGAGGATCCAGCAGCGGCTGACAGAGGCCTGTGTGGAGCAATCCAAACGCATGACGTCACATGGCAAGCTGATTTAACATTTATCCTTTACACTAGTCTCGCGTAGCCAGACCTTCAGACTGACAGCTGAAAGTCTTCTTCTTCTTCTTCTTGTGTAATTTGCGGCAGCTTAGACGCTTCAAATGCATATTGCTGCCCTCCTCAGTTAATCTGAAGAACTCCATCTCATAGATTAAATCCTCAAATAAAGACCAGTATGCTGTAAAAAACTTATAACAACCTTTGTTGCATCACATTCCTTATTTTCAAGAATCGATTTTAAAGATAAAGATGAGACTCCGGATTCCAACAGATCAGAAAACATGCGGTTTCTTGCAGCACGAAGAATTTCACACTCCATTACTACGTTTCACAGTTTCTAATTCTCCACACAAACATCTGACGGCTGAAAGTCTGGAATCTATGGCAGCTTTCATTGGCCAAGGCCTGCCCATGAGGCCATTTGACCGACATGTCAAACAACCAATCACATTTCGTGTCGTTCAGCGTCACGTTTCGGGGCGTGGAAATGTCACCACAATAACAGACCGGTGTCTGATTCTATGCCACGAACTTTAAATATTTCACATACTTTTGAAAATCCAGCGTTTACAGTTGTAAACACAATGGCTTTCTTCTTTCGTGAGGGGGTTTGGCGTCACGGGATCTTTGTTTCCAGGCGGAACGTTAAAGAACGCGACACACACATCTCCTGGAAATCCTGTATAATTCAACCAATCCGACGACAACTTCGAAACTCCTGAAGTGTTTCCACTCTTGTGTGCGATATGCATCAGATGTTTAGCCAACGTTCCGTGGGTGTGACGTCTGAGGCTGAGACTACCTTTACACTAACTACAATCTATTTTTACGTTATAGTAGAGTATTTTTAAAGTTCTATTAAGAAATTCAGTAGCAAATAGAATGTATTTTATTTAAAATATTAATTTTTCTGTAGGTATTCAGGGCCGTCACTAGTGGGGTGAAAGGTGGTGATGATTATAGGGGCCAATGGCTGTGTGACATCTGAATGACTTTTTGACAAATATCTGCAATATTTTTTGAATAGTTATTTGTCACTAGGGTTGGGCATCATTTGAATTTTATCAATTCCAATTCCGATTCCGATTCTGCTTATCGATTCCGATTCTTATCGATTCCCATTTTCGATTCCAATGTGGTTAAAAAAAATGAAGTCAAACATTTAGATATCAAACGTATTTATTTTGTTTCTCTTTTTGCAAAACATTTAATTGCTGCTGAATACCATGAATAAAAATCAGCCGTCTAAAAACGTGTGTGTGCAAACTAGAGCTGCATGATTCTGGATAAATTGAGACTTTTTTTTTTTTTTAAATGGAGGTTGTAGTTCTCTCACAATTCTGAAGAAAAAATATTGGACAACTAAACAAAATCTCATGGAATTTATGAATGGAATGATTTAGTGACTCACTCAAGATTTACTTGTTTCATTAGTGGATGAAAAAGTGTTTTTGAGTGAATCTGTTGATTGAATGATTCAAAGACAAATACATTTTTAACAGCCACTTTTCGTTAGCTAAAAATAAAAGAAACAGAAATTGATAGGTGGAATTGAAATTTTAATTTTACAACAAGTATCTGATTCCTGACCTTAAGCATCCGATTCTGGAATTGTTTTTTTAAAGATTTTTTTTTTTTTAAAGATTTATTTTTTGCCATTTTGCCTTTAATTTTGATAGTACAGATCAAAGTCGACAGGAAGCGAAGTGGGAGAGAGAGAGGGGGGACGGGATCAGGAAAGGTCTGCAAGCCAGGACTCGAACTCGTGATGCCCAAAGCGCAACGGTGCATGTCGACACGCTGCCCACGAGACTACCAGCGCCGACCCAATTCTGGAATTGGAATTGATTTTCGATTCACAACCCTATTTGTCACTCTTGGAATAGAAACTAGCAAATGATTAAATACTAGTAAGTAATGAATAAATACTTGTGATTAATTTGATAGATTTTGACAGACAACTGAATTTTTAAAATTCAAATTTTGATAATTTGATAGTCACATTTGTTAAGCTATAATATCATTTTTAAATAGTAATAGTACTAGTAAAACTGAAAAGGTCACTATTAGATTACTTATTAATAATTTAGAGATAAGTGCTAGTAACAAAAAAGTTAGTTTAAAGGAATACATGTTAAATTGGCATGCCATAGATGTCAGGGTGTTGTGGAGCATATTTTAGGATACCCGCTGTGTGTGTCCCATATTGGAATGACATATGGTGGCAGTCCTAGTAAAGGAAGAGAGAAAGAGGGATTTATTTATCGCCTAGGGCAACTTAATCCCGGGCATATCACTTGTTCTCAAAATGAAACGGAATGTTGAGCTGTCTTCAGTTGAACTTTGATAGATGAATCTATTATTTAACCCCTGGAGTTTATTAAATCAGCCAATGCTAAAGCAACTGATTAATAACCAAAACTGTAATTTGTATGAATAACAGCATGCATGTCTATTTTTTTATTCTCCCAATTCTACTGCTACTTGTGTTTGGATCAATAGAAAACCTAGTTGGTCTCTAGTGGTTTTCCAATGCCCAACTTAATTTAAACATAAATAATACAATACAATAATTATAAATATACAATAATACATATAAAATATAATTCATAAATATACACATAGATATAATAAATATAATCTTTGTAGAAAGGTTACCAATTAATTTTTGGATCCAATTTTAATCAATTAACAGAACCAACCTCTTGTGTGAGACTTTAAGGTTTGGTTTCACCAATAACCAATTATTAAAAATTGATTTTTAATGATACCTACACTCTGTGCTCCACTTTAACATCCTGCCTAGATAATATCTGCTCTCTCACCTCCAGGCCAACACGTGAAACACTCTCCAGCATCTGGCTCTCTGAAACTCTACGTGACCATCAGACTAAACTCAAGGGCTCTTGAGAGGAAATGGCTGACCTGAACCAGTATGAGTCTCTCCTCTCCCATTCTCTATCAGATATTCTGTTGCCAAGGTTAACTACTACTAAGACAAGATCAGGATCAGATATCCACAGAGTTCATAACATTCACCTCCTCACACCATCTCTCTGACTGCTGATGACTGCCGGCACCTGCTGGTACCGCCAAAGAGAGGTAGGCTGCAAAGTCGCTTTCTAGAAAATTCACACTATAACAATAGAGCTGACCATTAAATTCTGACCATACATTCCAGGTATTTCCCATAGGTGTTGATCAGGTTGGTCACTCTCACTGCTGCTCTTCACAAAGAGATGTCTGGTATTTATAGAAGAAGTGTGAATTAATGGTCTTCATGTGAGCTAAAAGAATATTAATTGATTCTAGTATCTGGGTATGATCAGTGATCTTCCTACAATGAAATAGGTTTGAGACTCCCATTAGAATCTAACCACTTGGGGAAAGTTGATTAGGCATTTTTATAAATATATATTTTTGGCAATGGTTACTTCTGTATCACATTATGAACTCATTTCTGTGTACTTTCATATAGGAACAAAAACTGCGATGACTTCTTCATGTAACACACACGATTTCATATTAATTTTAGTAAAATTCTCTAAAGATGTAATACTACAAAAGTTTGCTCTTGGCATAGTTTTCTTCAAAAATACTTGCTGCAAAAATACTTGCTGACAGCGATATGAATAGGGTATTGTTGATTGTGGGAATTTTTCTTAGATCTTCTGCTGATAATTCTTAATGTGAGACATTAGGTTCTATGAATAGCCGTGTGCTGGTTATAAAAGAGGTAACTCATGACCTGAAATATCTTACACATTTTTAGCTGCAGACAATTCAGCAAAACATCTTGATTACTTGGCTGCTCATCTAATGATCCTGGCACAGCATTTTGAGAGAAACATTGTTCTCTATACAGGGAGCACCTACGTCAAGATTTCTGGGGTTTGGAATGTTAATAATTTCTGGCTCATATATGGTTTATTTATTACATATAGTATTTTTTAACAAAGAAATGAATTGTTTTAATATTAAAATATATATAAGATTTATAATAAAGGTCATTTTATCATTTTTCATGTTTTCCACAAAAATATTAAGCAGCACAACTGTTAAATAAAATAAATAAATGATAAAAAAAAAAGATTTCTTGAGAATTATTTCTGAAGAATCATGTGACACTGAAGACTGGAGTAATGATGCTGAAAATTCAGCTTTGCATCACAGGAATAAATTACGTTTAAAAATATATTCAAATAGAAAACAACAATTTTAAATTGTAACATTATTTCACAGTATTACAACTTTATATTTCATTTTTGATCAATTAAATGCAGCATTGGTGAGCATAAGAGACTTCAAATCAGAAAACATTAAAAAAAATCTAACAGACCCAAAATTTTGAACCATAATGTTCATGCATATGAATTTTCTTTTGCATATGACTCGGTCTCAACCTGTGATCCGTTTCAGTACATCCTAATTTTCTTCATTGTCCATTTTTGTCCATGTTCCCAACCCCTTCCACCTTCCTCAAGAGGACAAACAACCCCGTTCATCCATACTCCACACCGGACAAGCTCAAAGCATGTCCTTATATGTCCAAATCTCTCAGCTTCAACAGGAAGAGGCAGTTTATTGAAAGTACACTCATTGTTTCCGCACCTTATAAATACAGTTAATATGTATTTCATATGGTATGGACCCCACTGATTTGCATTTTATAAGCAAAAAAGAAAGATGTTTTTCAAAATATAATCTTTTGTGAAAGAAAGTCATTAAATTTTGGGTGAACTTCTTTTAAAAATGTGAATCTTCAGTGTATCTTTGTCACAACAACATTATTCCACCTTTTCATTCCGTGATTCATGCTTTTTAGAAAGCAGAAACAGTGACTCGACTAGGCTGCAGCTACATAAAAACTCATTAGAGAGTCCCAGCAGCTCTGAGAATCACAAAGCAGTGGTCCCAGCCCACTCCGGCCGTGCTGCCGGACACTAGCTGAGGCACGCAGCTCTGAGGATCTGATCTATATAACGGTGCTACTGCCAGTCTGACAGACTGTATGGTTTCCGCTAATTGGCCGAGCTCGTTTAGTAATGGTCTCACTTTTCCTCGGCCGCCCCCTCTCTTCCGTAGCTCGCACAATGCCTGGAAGTCGCCTAGACCCACATCTCCCTCTCTGTTTTTTTCTTCTGTTGTTTTTTCTCTCTCTCTCTTTTCCCCTCGCACCAAAGACACAATTGATCCAGTCAGCATCAAAACAAATAGGAACACAAGGACACACACACGCACTCAACACCCTCATCTAAAAGATACTTCCGACTCGCATTAACAAACGCGGTGCATGTTTCAACACAAACAAAGGACGAATTCAGTAATTGCATAATAACTTCTCAAAGTTCAACACTTATATGCTGTTTTATGATGGCTGGCATTATTACTTGATGTAAAGGAGAATTTTGATCCATTTCACTTCAATATAAGAAACTGACTGAAATTTGAGAAATTTCAAATCATTTGCATGTATTTGGTTTTAGTTATTTTCATTTTGAATTGATTTAGTCCTAATTTTAAGTCCGTTATACATTAAAAATGTTCTGAACAGTATAATAGATTCTACACATGACCAGTATATTATAGCCTACTAAAATATTATACTTCACATGTAACATCAAAATATTTGTCTTTATTTTAATAAAATGATCTGAATGATTGACAGGGTCGTGCTCTGATTTAGTTGATTTAGGCATCACAGCATTATTATGTCCATTGTTGAAAATGGATATTTGTTTTGAGATATGTTAAATATTACATTTAACAGTGTTATTAAAATTATTAGTGTTTCTAAATATGAATGTCAAAATGTAAAAAATGATTAACTAAAAAAATCTCTGGCCATACTAATATATTTGGCAATTTTAAGCAACTATTGCCTGGTAGACAATGAAAAAGTGAAGTAAATTTAAATGAATAAACCTGAACAATATTTAGCTGTATTATTATTATTATTTTTTAAAGTTTTGTACATTTTAATGGGTTGCCAAAAATTAAGCAAAAACAGCAATATTGTGAAATGTTATTACAATTTAAAATAATTGTTATATTTATAATAATTTTGAGCATCTATTACTCCAGTCTTCAGTGTTATTAAATTACTAGTGTTCTATTTTTTCTTTTTTGTGCAAACAATGATCTCAAAGGTAATCTAAAAGTGTAAATGTCTATGTTCAATTAAATATCAGCTGATAGCAATAAACTAAAAAAATCTATAGTCCAATACTGGCCAATAGCTATGCAAGTTAAAGCAATCATTGCCTTGTGCATGAAAAAAAAAATGAAGTGAAGGAACCTGAACCATATTAAAGAGCAAAATTTCATATAGACTTAATTGTCTGTGTCTTTATGCCCATTGGTAAGTTTTCCCTCCAAACTCTCCATGAACCGTGAGTGAAGAAGGTGAGGTAACTTTCCGCTTGTTTTTGAGCTATTGGAGACCTTCATGGGCCCCCATATCCCCTGTCTCATTCTTCTGCCTGCTTTATTGACGGATGTCCTGCGCAGGCGTTTCATCCCCGTCTCTGGCTCTCTGTGTGTGTGTGTAATTGTGTGTGTCTCACAGGAAGCCTTAAGGGGGGGCAGGCTGTGGAGCGGAGGGGGTGTTCCATAGTTCCTGCACATCTGCAGGCTGCATTTCTCTAGGTGTCGCTCAGTTGTTTTTCGGTCGTGAGAGAGGGATATCACCCATATCACTTTTTTTAAAACTCTCCTATTTCCTTCCGCTCACTGCTCATAACAAGCTTCCAGAAGCGCACACACACACACACTCTCCTGTCACAGGAAGCCAGACAGAGGTTTCCGGCAACCCTTGAGAGAGGCAGGTGAGGCCTAATTTGGCCGTACCTGCTGACCTGGCTGCATTCGCTGAGTTGCTTATCTTTGGTCTGAACTAAGGTCGTGCCCTTTGTTTAGGCCATGTTTACTGTGCAACCTGGTTCAATCAGTCCACTCTAAATTACTTTTAGGAAGTTAACTCTCCAGACTCGTTTCAGATGGCCTACTTAGATTACTAATGTATCCTCAGTGTATTGGAGTTGATTAAGTTGAGTTAAGTTTAGACTTTGGTGCAAAGTTTGTGCTGTACAGTCATGGAGATATGGAAATCCTATATTCTAATATTCATTTTTTTGGCTAAGTATTTTATCCACAATGTAAATTAGTGGATAAAATTATCTAAAAAGCTGTTAAAAGTTAAGACTAAAAAGTTGGAATTTTGTTGGACATAGTTGATAAATAAATGAATTTATTTTTTTGTCATTACCCCTGCCCTGTAATTAATTACTTTAAGTTGAAAAAAATGAATGATAATATAGATTTTTCTGATATTATTATATTTTCAGACTTCAGATATACAGAAATAATACTTTAATTTATCAAGGATGCATTCAATTGATCAAAAGTGTCATTTTGACATTTACGTTGTTACAAAATTGTTGATATTAATGCTGTTTCTTTGAAAGAATCTTGATGAAAAATATCACAATTTCCAACAAAAATATTAAGCATTAAGTGACACTGGAGACTGGAGTAATAATGCTGAAATTCAGCTTTGCTATCACATGAGTTTTTTGATATTTTAATATATGCACAATATGTATTGTGAAGTATTATACACGTTATAAATTTAGCTGTGACTATGGTTTGAAGTTTGCCAGATTCATTTAAAAATGTATTCTGCAGCATTAGATTGCACAGTTCTACCCATTCTTATACTTGTTTGCCTTGTCATCACTCTCACTCCACAAAAGACAAGCTTGTCAGAAGAATTCTTATGACAAAGTTGATGTATCTGCACAAACTTCCTCCGAGACCATTTCCCTTGTCCTGGACAGAGACTGGGTCGTGCACGTTTGCTTTGGTTAGTTGAACTCCTGGACAGTGTTGACAGGACATCTGACCCGTTGACAAAGCCCACGCAGGCCAACACACCCTACCCTACACACTCTAACACACAAACCTACATTCTCTGAATTCTTCACTTCCATACAAACATTTGCAAAACGCACACAACATGCATCAAAAAGCACTCTACCCACTTTCCTGTCATCATTAAACACAAAAGAGCTCTGATACACAACTATAAATACTGACACACGGGGGCCTGGAGCCTTTTCCCGCTGAGCTTCCAGCACGTGGGCAGGATAGGGAGATTTGGCTTCGTGTTTTTTTCCCCTGATCAGAGACCATCTAGATCCGGACCTCGGTCATTATAAGAAACGCTACAAAACTGACCCAGGAGCAGTGTGAAAAGGCAGCTTCTACTAACACAGGAAATAAACACCCTGACTGAATGAGACTTCCTGCACAGTGTTATAAAGGATACTCTCTCCTAGGTCAGACTGGTCAGTTTTCAGAGACACGTTTGAGTGAGGGAGGTTAGAGCGTGTGTGTGCAGCTGGGATCAGAGTAGAGGAGCTGTAAGAACAGGGCGGTGTGTGTTCTCGTCCCTGCTGGTCGGGGTGAGTTTTCCATTAAATTTTTTTTATGCAGTTTTAGAGATGTTTGTTGCAGTCAAATAGTTTTATTTTTAACATATGAATTCACATTTCCATTGAGTTCCTCAAAAATGTGATGCTTTTTGATTGTTATAATCAAACCACATGCAAAATGTGTCTTTGATGGATCCTTACTCAGCTAAAAAGGTGTTACGAATGAGGTTTCATCGTTTTTATGGGAGGGGGCCCTTTGCAGGCAAAATGCGATGAATGAATGACAACATGGTCATTTTTCCACTGTTATATGGATTATTACAATGCATTTGCTGAAGGTGGTGTGGAATTTAATAATTTTATGAAAAATTATTTTTTATAAAGCTTTACTCTCCCCATTAGACTTTCGCTACTAACTGGACTAATGCAATACTCAGTGCATCACAATTATATTGTTTATGATATTTCAGTTTTGCAGAATACTTCTGACACCTGCAGATGTGAAGCTGTTGTATCACTGATGTTGTTTAGAAAATGACCGTTTATTTTAAAGATGTTTTACTTGATGCATGTAAGTTATAATTATTTATTTTCTTTGTTTTTTTTTTTTATGGCAGGTACGAGTAGGGAGCTGGCCTCCCCAAATAGACACTTTTGAATCTCGTTTCATCATCTTTCTCAGGTATTGTCAGGTATTCTTTGTCAATATATTTTCTGATAAAGCTTCACAGGACCATAATTCATTTGACTAGTCTATATTGTTATTTAATAAATTTTTGGTTTATATTTTTAATATTTGATAAATCTACAAATTAAAATATAATTTTTAAAATATCCTTAAATATTAGTTGACTTTAAAAGTCTTATATTTTGTTAAATATACATATTAAATGATAATATTATTTATAAATACCAATGCATATTTTATTTATATAACCTTTATCAAACAGAAAAATTAATGCAAATGGAAGAGGGATACCGAAGCTCCTCTGAGCACGCTGCAGCCGCCCATGTGATGGAGGTGAAAGGCTACATTAAGGAGTTCACCCGTCACTCCAACGACGTGTTGCTGAACTTAAATGAACTGCGGCATCGGGACATCCTTACAGATGCCACGCTGCTTGTGGGCACCGCCAGGCTGCGCGCCCACTGCGCCGTGCTCATCGCATGCAGGTTGGTCAACAGGGAGTGCCATGATGTACAGTCATTCACTTTCTCCCACCCTCCCTCACTTCTTCTTTCCTGCCCCCCTCGGTCTGTTTTCCTGTTTGTGCCAAGATTTGTCTTTGTCTGAAGACATTAACTCACGCCTGCATGAGATCATATTCCGCCTGCGGCACATCTTTTGTCTCACAAGTGTATTGTATCAAAGTAAATGCATTTTTTTTTTTTAGTCGGTTGAAACTTTGTTTCTTTGTTTGTCTTATTAAGATCTTTCACCGTTTCTACATTCAAATTTTTTTTTTATTAATCCACACTGCAAAAAAGGCTCATCTTACTTAGTATTTTTGTCTTGTTTCTATAGTCAAAATATCTAAAAATTCTTAAATTAAGATGCATTTATAAGCAAAGTGACGTAAGATTAGTCTTGTTTCCAGGGGAAAAACTAAGTTGTGTGCATTTTGCTTAAAATAAGTAAAATTATTTGCCAGTGAGGTTAGTAAAATATTCTTAACAAGTGCAAGTGCAAAATGCACTTAGTTTAGTTTTTTTCCCCTGAAAACAAGACTAAATATCTTACGTCATTTTGCTTATCTAGTAAACAAATGCAACTTAATTTAAGATTTTTTAGATATTTTGACTAGAAACAAGACAAAAATAGGCCTACTATGAAAGATAAGCCTTTTTTGCAGTGCATGCTTTGTTACCTTTTCTTGCACTTAAATAAACGTGTTTTCCACAGTGGATTCTTCTACACTCTCTTCTCTCGTCGAGCGGCCGGTGCTGGCGGTGAGCAGGGCTTTTCTCTCACCCTGCCCGCGGGGCTGGACGCAGGCAGCGTGTCCCTGCTGCTGGACTTCATGTACACCTCCTGCCTCTCTCTTACGCCCCGGACAGTATCCGGAGTGCTCGCCGCTGCCACCTATCTGCAGATGGAGCATGTCGCTGACACCTGCCGAGCATTTATTCACAGGTGAGAATGAAAACCAAAGCAGAGGAGGTAACAGAACACTGCAGTCGAAACTATTTCTGGCGACACCAAAGACAATGATGCTACAAATTTGACTAGAGCTCAAACTTTATGCAAATAAGCAGCAATGTGACGCAGAAACTACCTAGCTAACAAAAATATGTTATTATGGGAACGTTTTGCATTAAGTAAGAATGGCTTTCAGAATGTTATCTGGACGTTCAAAAAGTACAGTTTTTAAATGTTTAGAGAACGTTAGAAGCAACATTATGGGAATGTTCCATTTTATCGTTTTGCAAACATGATGGAAACGTTGCTTTTTTAATGATCTCTGAACTGCCTGAAAGTTATAAGTTGTAACATTTTAAAACAAGTCCAACTAAAATATTTCAGCAAAACATCCATAAACCTATGAATAAATGTTTCTGTGCAAAAAATTTTGAGAATGTTATTAAAGACCAGATAACTCTGAACAAGTGTTCTATTAATGTTACTGGAAGAATGTTTGTTCAGAACTTTGAGAGAACCTTGCCAGAAAACATTCCCTGTTATTTCTTAGAAAAAGGCACAAAGCTGTCACAGAGGCAGTAACCTAAGGTACAGAAGCTAAAAGGCACATCTTTGTATTTTATGTAGCCCTAAATGGTACATATTAGTACTTTAAAATAAAATATTAGCACCTAAAGTGTCAGAAGACCCAACTTCGGAAAACAGTTTTTCCTTCTTTCTGTACAAACCGAAAGTTTTTTCTTTTCTCTGCAGTGAAAGTATCTCTGTGAGTCCTTCTTTGATGGAGCCAGTCTCCAGAGCACCCCTCGGTGGAAGGTCACCACCTGCTCATCCCACCATCTTCTCCTCACCCTCCAGGCCTACCGCTGAGGCAGAAGTTCCCATCCCAGACCGAGCCAGGTAAAAGGGTTATGGAGGGATGGTCTAATAATAAATATCTGAATTGCATTTGACACTTCAACTGTATCCTATCTCAAAAAAATATCAAAAAGGCATAAAATGCATTGACTGTGTCTGCAGGGTTCCAAGTGAGAGTTTTGCCTCGCCAGATCCAGAAAATTGCCTGATTGCTATCCCCAAGTCTCAGACCCTAAAATTAGAGGAATCTTCACCTGCAACCCCATCCACACCATCCCCAGACAGTCCTTCCCATTCCAGCGGGCAGCCCAACTCACCTGCTGAGTCCAGTGGCTGCAGTCTGTCTCCCCAGTTAAAGGTATGTATGTTTATTTGAACTCTACCATTCAAAAGTTTGGGGCCAGTAAGTTGTCAGTAATGATAAGGATCACATGACAACAAAGAATGGATTAATGTTTGCTGAAAATGTAGCTTTGCCATTTACATTTTAAAATAAATTAAAACCGTTATTTTAAACTATAATAATATTTTCATAGCATTACCATTTTCCCTGTGTTTTTGATCAAATAAATGCAACCTTGCTGAGCATAAGAGACTACTTTCAAAAAACCTTTTAAAAAAATCTTACCAACCCCAAACTTTTAAATGTTAGTGTGTGCAGCAATATGCAGGGGCGCTGCTACTTTTTTTGGGCCCCCTGGACAGCATATTGACTCGCGATCGCGTTCCCCTTGGTAGAAATCGCGTTACCCCCTCAGGGGGGCCCCCCTCCATCGTCAGGCCCTTAGAATCGTCCTAATCTCCCCCCTTATGGCGCCCCTGGCAATATGCATGCTTTCAATCCATAGAGACTACATTAAACATTTCAGAATTTGTTTTTCTTTATGCTTTAATGTAGATCTTCAATGTTTTGCTGAGCCTAAATAAATTAATATTTCCTAATCCAATATTTCTTCCTTACAGAAGCGATCTGAATCCAAGCCTACTCCTGACCCAAAGGCCTGTAACTGGAAGAAGTACAAGTATATTGTCCTCAATCCTCTGTGTGCCACACCTATAAAGGAGGAGGGGCCTGAAGAGGATGAGCAAGCACAAAGCCACACCCCCTATGACAATGATAGGATGGAAGTCTCATCTAAAACAACAAATAACATTTGGACAGGGGAGGAGCCTGGACTGAATAATAGGTTTGTTTTGTCCCTTTTCACTTAATTGATCGAAAGAACTTCTGACGTAACTTTTTAATAATATATCATTATGTAGGAATGAACAAAATCAGTGTAATGCATTGACCATTGCTCTGTTTCCTCTAGGAATACCTTGTCTCTTCCATATAACACATCACAGCAAAAAATATATTTTAGTCCTCATGATGTTGTGGACAGCAGTTTGCATCCCCTGCCCCTTTCGATCGGTGAGGATAAAGGTGAGTGAGCATCTCTTAGCTTTACTCTGAATAGATGTGCTTACAAAAACACACAGACTGATGTGATCCTCTTCATTTTTAAAAGGTTTCTGCAGTCCTTATATTTGTACCCAAATTGCCAATCAGAGTCATTTACTGGGCCAACACCCAATTAAGTTTGAGAACCTCTCTACACAGCTCAGTTACCCTGGAAATCAAGCCATAAACACAAAATCTTCCTGCTCAGGTAAGGCTACTGACTCAACAGATAATGTTGGCTGAACTATGTAACCTACTTATATAAAAATTAAGTTGTGGAATCTACTTCCAGTTGTGATTTGTGAGGCACAGTCACTTAGTATTTTTAAATCTACTTTATAACTTCTTTGTTTTGTTTTTTAATGTATTTTCATGTATATGTTTGAATTATTGTTTTTATTATGTAAAGCACTTTGAGAAGGTTCTTTTAAAGGCACTATATGAAACATGAAAAAATTTAAATAAATTATATTGTAATTATAAATTTAAATTTAATAATTGTAAATAAATTAACATTTTATTATTACCAGTTCTGACCTCTTTCTCATTCATTTCACTCTTTTATGCGTCCGCTGACTCAGGAGACAAGCCTTACCGCTGTAATGTGTGTGGAGCACAGTTCAACCGGCCTGCCAATTTAAAGACTCATTCCCGCATTCACTCTGGAGAAAAGCCCTACCGCTGCGACACATGTGGAGCCAGATTTGTCCAGGTACATCTGCACAGAATCGCATGTATCATTCTTATTTTCAAGCATTTAAAATATATTCTTGAGTATATGTAGGTACAGAGGGTTTCTTATATATATAGAATTATACACACACATGCATACATGTATGTCAAAATAAATGTTGATTTATTGTCTTTTTCCTTTTTATCTATCTTGTTGAAAAGCATCAATAAAAAGAGTTCAACTAAAATTATGTTCTTGTAAAATGTGTGTGTGTGTGTGTGTGTGTTGTAGGTAGCTCACCTGCGTGCCCATGTTCTGATCCACACCGGGGAAAAACCGTACCCATGTAACACCTGTGGAACACGTTTCCGTCACCTGCAGACGCTGAAGAGCCACCTGCGCATCCACACTGGAGAGAAGCCTTACAGTGTCAGTTATATTTTAACGAATATGTATATATAAAACTATATCCCTCCATACTGCAAAATGCTGTTGAAATCTCACTCTCTGCTCTAATCTTTTCTTCCAGTGTGAGAAATGTCACCTGCACTTCCGTCATAAGAGCCAGCTGAGACTTCACCTGAGACAGAAACACGGTGCAATCACCAACACCAAGATCCGCTACAAGGTTCTGGCTGACCCGTACCAACCTGGGCCCACCCTGCTACAAGCTTGCTAAGAGGCATGTTGAAACATCTCAGGCACCGTCGCTATATGCTCTCTCTGCAGATAGGTCAAGTTCTAAACTGAAGATTTAGGCTGAAGATTGATGGATCTATAAAACAATATTGTAAAGAGTTTAAAGAGGTGGAGTACTGCATTCAAGGACAGCTTGACTATAAATGTACCAATGAATACAGTCTTCCAAGAATGCCGTACTCCTGCACTAGATGTGCTGACTATTATCTTTATTATTTGTTAAAGTATTTTTATTTATTTTGCTTTGCATACTTTATTTTCCTCATGCTATTTAATCAGTTATTTTGTTGTCATATTGGCCACTTTTTCTGTGGCAGGAAAAATGGTGAAAATCATTGTCAAAAACGAAATAAGGCCCTATTCAGATGGTAATTGTTTCTCTTGGGGAATATGAGAGTATTATGACAAGATGCTAAACAATTATCATCCAAATAGGGCTTAAGACAGTAAAAACAAAGCATGTTCTTTGAAAATACTTTAATAGATATGTAAGTAAATGTAATTTTTTGTTTTGTTTTGTTTGCTGTTATGACAGATGGTTTGTGGCAAAGTGTGAAGGCGTTTATTAGGAGTGCAGATTTGAGGTGTAAGAGCTGAATGAAGGTAAAAATGATTAGATATATGGAATTCTGCAAGAAAGTGGGAAAGATAAGAAAGATAGATAAAGAAGAAAGGAAGTGTAAAGAAGGAATTAAGCATGTTTGAGAAAGAACAGATAAAAGATACATTTGTATGATTTTTTAAAATTAATATGATGTAATTTTATTTATTTATTTAGTTTTGTTTGTTTGTTTTGCCCAAAAGTATTGCTCTTATTTGTTCATGGATCCTTTCTGGTGTTTGTACTATATTCTGTTTCCTATTTAAGAAGATAACAGAACAACCAGAATTTAAAAACTCAAATATAACCTCTTAGTTGTTTATTTACCAGTTATTCAGTATGTTAACGTACTAATTTAAAAGGCCTGGAGCTTATTTAATAATAATAATAAAAATTTGTAGAGGACTAGCCTCTCTTAATGAAACTTATGTTTGAGAGACCATTTCATGATTTTTATGGTGTATTATAGTTGCTGAGAGTCCAAGCAGGTCGAGGACTCACACTAGCCAAACTAATATACATGTAAAGATTGATGATGATGATGATGATGATGATGATGATGAGGATAATGATGTCAACAATGTTGTGCTCTTTTGCTGGACAAAGACAAGACCTATTTTATATAAATTAAAGTTAAATTAATTTCTCATTATTGTGTGTGTGTGTGTGTGTTTGTCTGCTACAGTGTTGTTTTAGTATTATGGTGATATTATTATAGTTTTTATTTTCTGTTTTAATTTTCAAGTGTTAGTCATTTTTGTTGTGTGTTGATTTTTTAAAATGCGTTTATACAGTTTTTATTCATTTTTATATCAGCGAAACGTAATAAAAATAAGAACTGTTTTTTTTTTTAGTTTTAGGTTTTAGTTTTAGTTAATTATAACCTTGGTCATCTGTTCTCATGCAATCCTAATTCTTTAAAATCACATGAAGAGTGGGAAAGTCTCTCAGTTATGGAACTGGTTAAACCTAAAAGTAGTCAATCAAGGAACTTACTAGTAAACTTAAATGTTTCAAATCTAAATTCAATGTCTGATTCTTGGAGACCAGAAGAACAAAGAATTCACCTCTTAGCCCTTCCTTCCTCCGATTAGCTCACAACTTAGACCCTACTCACCCTAAAGTGTCTCAGCTTCTCTACGGGTGGTGCTGGAATAGGAACAATGGAGCAGCTGGCACCTGTTTCCGGCGTTAGACAAAAACTGGCCCCACGCACACACTGTCTGTCCATATGTATGGAAGTTTTCCTCTTAGGTTGACCTAGGAGCACCACCCGCTGTTTCTTATTTTATCGATGCTCAAACATTGGAAATGCTCACAGATCACTGCTCTTGTGTGGTGACATGTATTTCTGAGGTTTAGTCCTGTCCCTGCTATCATCTGCTCCTGAAGGCAAACATGTGGGATGTTGAGCACTTCAATTTCATCTTGATTGTTTCATTTTAATTCTATTCTGTGGCATACAGAGCCAAAATTATGAAAATTGTGTCAGTGTCTAAATATATATGGACCTAACTGTATATGTACATGGGATGTGGAGATCGTTGTATAGCATTTTAACTAGATCACAGCTCACAAAGTTTTATACAGAACCAAACTAAACAACTATAAACATCAGTTTGGTTCTGTATAAAATTTTGTGAGCTGTGATCTAGTTAAAATGCTATACAACGATCACCCAAATAGTTCACCCAAAATAAAAATTCTGTCATCTGTCTGTCAATTCTGTCATAGTGTTTTATTTTTATACCATCATTTACTCAAAAGTTGTTTTAAACTTGAGTGAGTTTCTTTCTGCCAAACATAAATGCTATTTTGAAGAACATGGAAAACCACACAGTTGCTGCTCCACAGTGACTGATTTTTTCCTACTATCAAATTCAGTGTGGACCAACAACTGTTTGGTTACCCACATTCTTCAAAATATCTTCTTTTGTGTTCAGCACAAGAAAGAAATTAATACAGGTTTGGGACAACATGTGAGTGAGTATATAATGACAGAAATTAAATTTTAGAGTGAACTGTCCCTTTAATGACAGTCGACATTATGTTTAGTTCTGTCCCTTTAAGACCTGCACGCATCTAGGCTACAGGCACGTATCCTTTTTTCTCTCAACTGTTTACTTTCCTTTTAGACATAACCAACTGAGTCTATATGTAAACCTTGTGTGTTTTGACAGTATTAGCGCAAAAGATAACTTAGTTCAGTAATCAGGCGCTGTTT